>JAJLRB010005364.1:0-37760 GCA_020976825.1 Odocoileus hemionus | reverse complement strand
TCCCCCACTATACTTGACATCACAGCCGCTGTATCTGTGTCTTCACACACTCTGTATCGATGACATCACAACAAGTATGAAAATCATCACACTTGGCATACATATGACATCATACACACTCCCCATGAAGTCGCATTCGCACTTTATGACATCAATCCTCAGCATTTACGACATCAGAGCCACTGCATTCATGATATCAGTTCTCCTATATGTGACATCATATCCACGGTTCAGGACATCTCATCCCCTATACCTCTGTCATCACAGCCACTTTATATGTAATGTCACACCCACTGGGTTTGTGAATCCGTATCCAACATATTTGACATCAAACACACTGTGTTGAGACGATACAAACAGTATGTCTGACATCACACCCTCCGTACCTGTATTTGGGTGATCACTCCCTCTGTATCAGTGATATAACACAAACTGTATGTATTATATCACACATACTATAGGCATGGCACATTATGCACTATACACGACATCACAGCCACGCTTTTTTTGATCACAACACTCTGTTCATGACATCAAAGCTACGCTGTCTCACATCACAGCCATTACATCTGACAGCACATCCAGAGTATGTGTGTCATCACACCGAGATTATCGATGATATAAGACCCATTGTTTGTATGATATCACAGCCACAATATGTATGACATCATATGAACTACATATGACATCACATTCACTCTGTATGTCGTCACACCGCTCTATGACATCACATCCTCTGTATTCATGTCATGACACACAGTATATCTGACATCGCATCCATCCACTGTAGCTGCGTCATAACTTACAGTGTATTGATTATACCACACGTGCAATATGTGTGATATCAAACCCACTATATGTATGACTTCATATGAATTCTATGTGACATCACACCCACTCTTTATTACATCTCAAGACTGTATTCATGACATCCCATCCACTTTATTCATAACATGACATCCACTGTTTATGACATCACATACACTATACTGGTGACATCACAGCCACAGTAACTGGGACAAGACACCTCCTATATTTATGACATCACACTCAGTATATATGATATCTCACATGGTGTATGAATGACAACACAATCACAGTATCCAACGTCACACTGACTATATCGGTGTAGTCACACTCACTTGAATGATTATATTACACCCTCTGTACGTGTGAAATCACACCCACAGCATGTATGACACAATAGGCACGTTATATGACATCAAATCCACTTTTGATGTCATCATACCTTTGTTTATCTGTCATGGCACACACTATGTTTTTAGGACATCATATCCACTGTATATGATCTCATCCACTCTGTGTGTGTGACTACACAAGCTCTGTATCTGTCTTGAAACCCGTGAAAAATGCCATCACATCCACTGTATATGTCATCAAACACACTTTGTCGATGACATCACACCAACTGTGTAAGGGTTCACAGGTGGCATATGAATGCCGTCATATGCACTACACCTGACCTCATATATACACTTTATGAGAGACAAACCTTATTATTTATGACATCACACGCATTCTATTCATGACATCACACGCACTATATACGATAGGACATGTCATCTCCTCTATATGATATCACATTCACTAAATATGAGACATCACACAATGACCCTATCTATGACATCACACACTCTATGTTTATGACATGTTCACGTCATATGGCATCCCACGCACTGTTATAACAACACAGCCATTGTGTAACTTCAAAGCCACTATATCCGACATCACGCGCATGGTATCTGTGTCAACACACACACAAATGTACCAATTTTATCTTACTCACTGTATGTATGACATCACAGTCACTATATGTATGACATCACATTCACTATATGTATGACATTTTATGTACTACATATGACATCACATCCACTCTTTATGACCTCACACGACTTTATTAATGACATCAAGTCCACTATACCAGACATCGAATCCACTATATCTGACCTCACGTCCACTGTGTCTGTGTTATCACCCCCACTCTACGAATGATATCACAGCCACTCTATGTATCATATCACAGCCAGTATACATGTGACACCCTATCCACTCTATTTATGACATCATATCCACAATGTATGACATCACAACACTGTGTGTTGTTGATACCACACTCGGCATATATATGAACTCATTGGCATTTCAGATGACATCATATTCAGACTATCACACCAAACGACAGAATTTATGTTGCAACATCCACTTCAGGCATAACATCACACCCACTCTAACAGACTTTGCCCCCACTCTTTCTAAGCCATCACACAAGCTCTCCACTGATATCACACCCACTCGTTGCATGACTTCACACTCGGCATATGTATGGCAACATTTGCACCATACAAAACATCACTTCCTCAGTTTATGACATCAAACCACCGTTTCTAGGACATCACACACACTCTATTTGACATCGTATCCACTGAATCTGGGTCAAGACATCCACTGTAATGAGGATATCACACCAACTGTATTTATGAGACCTCATGCGCTACTCAAGATGACCTCATATCCGTTGTATGCGACATCACATTGACTATACTTTTAACATCACAGCCGCTGTATCTGTGTCATCACACCCACTCTTTCGATGATATCACAACCTTTGTATGTATGACCTCACACCCACTACATGTATACCATCATATACACTCTATAAGTCATCGCATCCACATTTTATGACATCACAGGTTATTTATGACATCACATGCACTGCACTCATGATATCACTCCCACTATATCTGACATTGAATCCACCCTATTGATGACCCTCTGACCAACTGTTTGTATGACATGACACAAACTTTATGTATGACATCTAATGCACTCTACCTATGGCCACCTCCACTCTTTATGAACTCACGCCATTGTAGTCATCACATTGCATCCACTGCATTCATGACTTCACACACACTATATATGACCACACTCACAAGACATCACAAACGTTATATCTGCCATCTCACCCACTAGATCTGACACTTCCTCCACAGTATCTGTGTCATCTAACCCCGTGTATCGATTATACCACACACACTCTCTGTATGACGTCACACATACTCTATGCAGGACATCATATTCAGTATGCGTGACATCACATGAACTCTTTATGACATCAGACACCTAATTGTTTGACATCACACCCAGTATATTCATGACATCATATCCAATATGTATGATATCACACATACTGCTTTCATGACATCACACAGACTATGCCTGACATCTCCCCCACTATACTTGACATCACAGCCGCTGTATCTGTGTCTTTCACACACACTCTGTATCGATGACATCACAACAAGTATGAAAATCATCACACTTGGCATACATATGACATCATACACACTCCCCATGAAGTCGCATTCGCACTTTATGACATCAATCCTCAGCATTTACGACATCAGAGCCACTGCATTCATGATATCAGTTCTCCTATATGTGACATCATATCCACGGTTCAGGACATCTCATCCCCTATACCTCTGTCATCACAGCCACTTTATATGTAATGTCACACCCACTGGGTTTGTGAATCCGTATCCAACATATTTGACATCAAACACACTGTGTTGAGACGATACAAACAGTATGTCTGACATCACACCCTCCGTACCTGTATTTGGGTGATCACTCCCTCTGTATCAGTGATATAACACAAACTGTATGTATTATATCACACATACTATAGGCATGGCACATTATGCACTATACACGACATCACAGCCACGCTTTTTGACATCACAACACTCTGTTCATGACATCAAAGCTAAAGCTACGCTGTCTCACATCACAGCCATTACATCTGACAGCACATCCAGAGTATGTGTGTCATCACACCGAGATTATCGATGATATAAGACCCATTGTTTGTATGATATCACAGCCACAATATGTATGACATCATATGAACTACATATGACATCACATTCACTCTGTATGTCGTCACACCGCTCTATGACATCACATCCTCTGTATTCATGTCATGACACACAGTATATCTGACATCGCATCCACTGTAGCTGCGTCATAACTTACAGTGTATTGATTATACCACACGTGCAATATGTGTGATATCAAACCCACTATATGTATGACTTCATATATGAATTCTATGTGACATCACACCCACTCTTTATTACATCTCAAGACTGTATTCATGACATCCCATCCACTTTATTCATAACATGACATCCACTGTTTATGACATCACATACACTATACTGGTGACATCACAGCCACAGTAACTGGGACAAGACACCTCCTATATTTATGACATCACACTCAGTATATATGATATCTCACATGGTGTATGAATGACAACACAATCACAGTATCCAACGTCACACTGACTATATCGGTGTAGTCACACTCACTTGAATGATTATATTACACCCTCTGTACGTGTGAAATCACACCCACAGCATGTATGACACAATAGGCACGTTATATGACATCAAATCCACTTTTGATGTCATCATACCTTTGTTTATCTGTCATGGCACACACTATGTTTAGGACATCATATCCACTGTATATGATCTCATCCACTCTGTGTGTGTGACTACACAAGCTCTGTATCTGTCTTGAAACCCGTGAAAAATGCCATCACATCCACTGTATATGTCATCAAACACACTTTGTCGATGACATCACACCAACTGTGTAAGGGTTCACAGGTGGCATATGAATGCCGTCATATGCACTACACCTGACCTCATATATACACTTTATGAGGACAAACCTTATTATTTATGACATCACACGCATTCTTCTATCATGACCATCACACGCACTATATACGATAGGACATGTCATCTCCTCTATATGATATCACATTCACTAAATATGAGACATCACACAATGACCCTATCTATGACATCACACACTCTATGTTTATGACATGTTCACGTCATATGGCATCCCACGCACTGTTATAACAACACAGCCATTGTGTAACTTCAAAGCCACTATATCCGACATCACGCGCATGGTATCTGTGTCAACACACGCAATGTACCAATTTTATCTTACTCACTGTATGTATGACATCACAGTCACTATATGTATGACATCACATTCACTATATGTATGACATTTTATGTACTACATATGACATCACATCCACTCTTTATGACCTCACACGACTTTATTAATGACATCAAGTCCACTATACCAGACATCGAATCCACTATATCTGACCTCACGTCCACTGTGTCTGTGTTATCACCCCCACTCTACGAATGATATCACAGCCACTCTATGTATCATATCACACAGCCAGTATACATGTGACACCCTATCCACTCTATTTATGACATCATATCCACAATGTATGACATCACAACACTGTGTGTTGTTGATACCACACTCGGCATATATATGAACTCATTGGCATTTCAGATGACATCATATTCAGACTATCACACCAAACGACAGAATTTATGTTGCAACATCCACTTCAGGCATAACATCACACCCACTCTAACAGACTTTGCCCCCACTCTTTCTAAGCCATCACAAGCTCTCCACTGATATCACACCCACTCGTTGCATGACTTCACACTCGGCATATGTATGGCAACATTTGCACCATACAAAACATCACTTCCTCAGTTTATGACATCAAACCACCGTTTCTAGGACATCACACACACTCTATTTGACATCGTATCCACTGAATCTGGGTCAAGACATCCACTGTAATGAGGATATCACACCAACTGTATTTATGAGACCTCATGCGCTACTCAAGATGACCTCATATCCGTTGTATGCGACATCAATTGACTATACTTTTAACATCACAGCCGCTGTATCTGTGTCATCACACCCACTCTTTCGATGATATCACAACCTTTGTATGTATGACCTCACACCCACTACATGTATACCATCATATACACTCTATAAGTCATCGCATCCACATTTTATGACATCACAGGTTATTTATGACATCACATGCACTGCACTCATGATATCACTCCCACTATATCTGACATTGAATCCACCCTATTGATGACCTCTGACCAACTGTTTGTATGACATGACACAAACTTTATGTATGACATCTAATGCACTCTACCTATGGCCACCTCCACTCTTTATGAACTCACGCCATTGTAGTCATCACATTGCATCCACTGCATTCATGACTTCACACACACTATATATGACCACACTCACAAGACATCACAAACGTTATATCTGCCATCTCACCCACTAGATCTGACACTTCCTCCACAGTATCTGTGTCATCTAACCCCGTGTATCGATTATACCACACACACTCTCTGTATGACGTCACACATACTCTATGCAGGACATCATATTCAGTATGCGTGACATCACATGAACTCTTTATGACATCAGACACCTAATTGTTTGACATCACACCCAGTATATTCATGACATCATATCCAATATGTATGATATCACACATACTGCTTTCATGACATCACACAGACTATGCCTGACATCTCCCCCACTATACTTGACATCACAGCCGCTGTATCTGTGTCTTCACACACTCTGTATCGATGACATCACAACAAGTATGAAAATCATCACACTTGGCATACATATGACATCATACACACTCCCCATGAAGTCGCATTCGCACTTTATGACATCAATCCTCAGCATTTACGACATCAGAGCCACTGCATTCATGATATCAGTTCTCCTATATGTGACATCATATCCACGGTTCAGGACATCTCATCCCCTATACCTCTGTCATCACAGCCACTTTATATGTAATGTCACACCCACTGGGTTTGTGAATCCGTATCCAACATATTTGACATCAAACACACTGTGTTGAGACGATACAAACAGTATGTCTGACATCACACCCTCCGTACCTGTATTTGGGTGATCACTCCCTCTGTATCAGTGATATAACACAAACTGTATGTATTATATCACACATACTATAGGCATGGCACATTATGCACTATACACGACATCACAGCCACGCTTTTTGACATCACAACACTCTGTTCATGACATCAAAGCTACGCTGTCTCACATCACAGCCATTACATCTGACAGCACATCCAGAGTATGTGTGTCATCACACCGAGATTATCGATGATATAAGACCCATTGTTTGTATGATATCACAGCCACAATATGTATGACATCATATGAACTACATATGACATCACATTCACTCTGTATGTCGTCACACCGCTCTATGACATCACATCCTCTGTATTCATGTCATGACACACAGTATATCTGACATCGCATCCACTGTAGCTGCGTCATAACTTACAGTGTATTGATTATACCACACGTGCAATATGTGTGATATCAAACCCACTATATGTATGACTTCATATGAATTCTATGTGACATCACACCCACTCTTTATTACATCTCAAGACTGTATTCATGACATCCCATCCACTTTATTCATAACATGACATCCACTGTTTATGACATCACATACACTATACTGGTGACATCACAGCCACAGTAACTGGGACAAGACACCTCCTATATTTATGACATCACACTCAGTATATATGATATCTCACATGGTGTATGAATGACAACACAATCACAGTATCCAACGTCACACTGACTATATCGGTGTAGTCACACTCACTTGAATGATTATATTACACCCTCTGTACGTGTGAAATCACACCCACAGCATGTATGACACAATAGGCACGTTATATGACATCAAATCCACTTTTGATGTCATCATATACCTTTGTTTATCTGTCATGGCACACACTATGTTTAGGACATCATATCCACTGTATATGATCTCATCCACTCTGTGTGTGTGACTACACAAGCTCTGTATCTGTCTTGAAACCCGTGAAAAATGCCATCACATCCACTGTATATGTCATCAAACACACTTTGTCGATGACATCACACCAACTGTGTAAGGGTTCACAGGTGGCATATGAATGCCGTCATATGCACTACACCTGACCTCATATCCACACTTTATGAGGACAAACCTTATTATTTATGACATCACACGCATTCTATTCATGACATCACACACGCACTATATACGATAGGACATGTCATCTCCTCTATATGATATCACATTCACTAAATATGAGACATCACACAATGACCCTATCTATGACATCACACACTCTATGTTTATGACATGTTCACGTCATATGGCATCCCACGCACTGTTATAACAACACAGCCATTGTGTAACTTCAAAGCCACTATATCCGACATCACGCGCATGGTATCTGTGTCAACACACGCAATGTACCAATTTTATCTTACTCACTGTATGTGTATGACATCACAGTCACTATATGTATGACATCACATTCACTATATGTATGACATTTTATGTACTACATATGACATCACATCCACTCTTTATGACCTCACACGACTTTATTAATGACATCAAGTCCACTATACCAGACATCGAATCCACTATATCTGACCTCACGTCCACTGTGTCTGTGTTATCACCCCCACTCTACGAATGATATCACAGCCACTCTATGTATCATATCACAGCCAGTATACATGTGACACCCTATCCACTCTATTTATGACATCATATCCACAATGTATGACATCACAACACTGTGTGTGTGTTGATACCACACTCGGCATATATATGAACTCATTGGCATTTCAGATGACATCATATTCAGACTATCACACCAAACGACAGAATTTATGTTGCAACATCCACTTCAGGCATAACATCACACCCACTCTAACAGACTTTGCCCCCACTCTTTCTAAGCCATCACAAGCTCTCCACTGATATCACACCCACTCGTTGCATGACTTCACACTCGGCATATGTATGGCAACATTTGCACCATACAAAACATCACTTCCTCAGTTTATGACATCAAACCACCGTTTCTAGGACATCACACACACTCTATTTGACATCGTATCCACTGAATCTGGGTCAAGACATCCACTGTAATGAGGATATCACACCAACTGTATTTATGAGACCTCATGCGCTACTCAAGATGACCTCATATCCGTTGTATGCGACATCACATTGACTATACTTTTAACATCACAGCCGCTGTATCTGTGTCATCACACACCACTCTTTCGATGATATCACAACCTTTGTATGTATGACCTCACACCCACTACATGTATACCATCATATACACTCTATAAGTCATCGCATCCACATTTTATGACATCACAGGTTATTTATGACATCACATGCACTGCACTCATGATATCACTCCCACTATATCTGACATTGAATCCACCCTACTTGATGACCTCTGACCTCTGACCAACTGTTTGTATGACATGACACAAACTTTATGTATGACATCTAATGCACTCTACCTATGGCCACCTCCACTCTTTATGAACTCACGCCATTGTAGTCATCACATTGCATCCACTGCATTCATGACTTCACACACACTATATATGACCACACTCACAAGACATCACAAACGTTATATCTGCCATCTCACCCACTAGATCTGACACTTCCTCCACAGTATCTGTGTCATCTAACCCCGTGTATCGATTATACCACACACACTCTCTGTATGACGTCACACATACTCTATGCAGGACATCATATTCAGTATGCGTGACATCACATGAACTCTTTATGACATCAGACACCTAATTGTTTGACATCACACCCAGTATATTCATGACATCATATCCAATATGTATGATATCACACATACTGCTTTCATGACATCACACAGACTATGCCTGACATCTCCCCCACTATACTTGACATCACAGCCGCTGTATCTGTGTCTTCACACACTCTGTATCGATGACATCACAACAAGTATGAAAATCATCACACTTGGCATACATATGACATCATACACACTCCCCATGAAGTCGCATTCGCACTTTATGACATCAATCCTCAGCATTTACGACATCAGAGCCACTGCATTCATGATATCAGTTCTCCTATATGTGACATCATATCCACGGTTCAGGACATCTCATCCCCTATACCTCTGTCATCACAGCCACTTTATATGTAATGTCACACCCACTGGGTTTGTGAATCCGTATCCAACATATTTGACATCAAACACACTGTGTTGAGACGATACAAACAGTATGTCTGACATCACACCCTCCGTACCTGTATTTGGGTGATCACTCCCTCTGTATCAGTGATATAACACAAACTGTATGTATTATATCACACATACTATAGGCATGGCACATTATGCACTATACACGACATCACAGCCACGCTTTTTGACATCACAACACTCTGTTCATGACATCAAAGCTACGCTGTCTCACATCACAGCCATTACATCTGACAGCACATCCAGAGTATGTGTGTCATCACACCGAGATTATCGATGATATAAGACCCATTGTTTGTATGATATCACAGCCACAATATGTATGACATCATATGAACTACATATGACATCACATTCACTCTGTATGTCGTCACACCGCTCTATGACATCACATCCTCTGTATTCATGTCATGACACACAGTATATCTGACATCGCATCCACTGTAGCTGCGTCATAACTTACAGTGTATTGATTATACCACACGTGCAATATGTGTGATATCAAACCCACTATATGTATGACTTCATATGAATTCTATGTGACATCACACCCACTCTTTATTACATCTCAAGACTGTATTCATGACATCCCATCCACTTTATTCATAACATGACATCCACTGTTTATGACATCACATACACTACATACTGGTGACATCACAGCCACAGTAACTGGGACAAGACACCTCCTATATTTATGACATCACACACAGTATATATGATATCTCACATGGTGTATGAATGACAACACAATCACAGTATCCAACGTCACACTGACTATATCGGTGTAGTCACACTCACTTGAATGATTATATTACACCCTCTGTACGTGTGAAATCACACCCACAGCATGTATGACACAATAGGCACGTTATATGACATCAAATCCACTTTTGATGTCATCATACCTTTGTTTATCTGTCATGGCACACACTATGTTTAGGACATCATATCCACTGTATATGATCTCATCCACTCTGTGTGTGTGACTACACAAGCTCTGTATCTGTCTTGAAACCCGTGAAAAATGCCATCACATCCACTGTATATGTCATCAAACACACTTTGTCGATGACATCACACCAACTGTGTAAGGGTTCACAGGTGGCATATGAATGCCGTCATATGCACTACACCTGACCTCATATATACACTTTATGAGGACAAACCTTATTATTTATGACATCACACGCATTCTATTCATGACATCACACGCACTATATACGATAGGACATGTCATCTCCTCTATATGATATCACATTCACTAAATATGAGACATCACACAATGACCCTATCTATGACATCACACACTCTATGTTTATGACATGTTCACGTCATATGGCATCCCACGCACTGTTATAACAACACAGCCATTGTGTAACTTCAAAGCCACTATATCCGACATCACGCGCATGGTATCTGTGTCAACACACGCAATGTACCAATTTTATCTTACTCACTGTATGTATGACATCACAGTCACTATATGTATGACATCACATTCACTATATGTATGACATTTTATGTACTACATATGACATCACATCCACTCTTTATGACCTCACACACACTTTATTAATGACATCAAGTCCACTATACCAGACATCGAATCCACTATATCTGACCTCACGTCCACTGTGTCTGTGTTATCACCCCCACTCTACGAATGATATCACAGCCACTCTATGTATCATATCACAGCCAGTATACATGTGTGTGACACCCTATCCACTCCACTATATTTATGACATCATATCCACAATGTATGACATCACAACACTGTGTGTTGTTGATACCACACTCGGCATATATATGAACTCATTGGCATTTCAGATGACATCATATTCAGACTATCACACCAAACGACAGAATTTATGTTGCAACATCCACTTCAGGCATAACATCACACCCACTCTAACAGACTTTGCCCCCACTCTTTCTAAGCCATCACAAGCTCTCCACTGATATCACACCCACTCGTTGCATGACTTCACACTCGGCATATGTATGGCAACATTTGCACCATACAAAACATCACTTCCTCAGTTTATGACATCAAACCACCGTTTCTAGGACATCACACACACTCTATTTGACATCGTATCCACTGAATCTGGGTCAAGACATCCACTGTAATGAGGATATCACACCAACTGTATTTATGAGACCTCATGCGCTACTCAAGATGACCTCATATCCGTTGTATGCGACATCACATTGACTGACTATACTTTTAACATCACAGCCGCTGTATCTGTGTCATCACACCCACTCTTTCGATGATATCACAACCTTTGTATGTATGACCTCACACCCACTACATGTATACCATCATATACACTCTATAAGTCATCGCATCCACATTTTATGACATCACAGGTTATTTATGACATCACATGCACTGCACTCATGATATCACTCCCACTATATCTGACATTGAATCCACCCTATTGATGACCTCTGACCAACTGTTTGTATGACATGACACAAACTTTATGTATGACATCTAATGCACTCTACCTATGGCCACCTCCACTCTTTATGAACTCACGCCATTGTAGTCATCACATTGCATCCACTGCATTCATGACTTCACACACACACATATATGACCACACTCACAAGACATCACAAACGTTATATCTGCCATCTCACCCACTAGATCTGACACTTCCTCCACAGTATCTGTGTCATCTAACCCCGTGTATCGATTATACCACACACACTCTCTGTATGACGTCACACATACTCTATGCAGGACATCATATTCAGTATGCGTGACATCACATGAACTCTTTATGACATCAGACACCTAATTGTTTGACATCACACCCAGTATATTCATGACATCATATCCAATATGTATGATATCACACATACTGCTTTCATGACATCACACAGACTATGCCTGACATCTCCCCCACTATACTTGACATCACAGCCGCTGTATCTGTGTCTTCACACACTCTGTATCGATGACATCACAACAAGTATGAAAATCATCACACTTGGCATACATATGACATCATACACACTCCCCATGAAGTCGCATTCGCACTTTATGACATCAATCCTCAGCATTTACGACATCAGAGCCACTGCATTCATGATATCAGTTCTCCTATATGTGACATCATATCCACGGTTCAGGACATCTCATCCCCTATACCTCTGTCATCACAGCCACTTTATATGTAATGTCACACCCACTGGGTTTGTGAATCCGTATCCAACATATTTGACATCAAACACACTGTGTTGAGACGATACAAACAGTATGTCTGACATCACACCCTCCGTACCTGTATTTGGGTGATCACTCCCTCTGTATCAGTGATATAACACAAACTGTATGTATTATATCACACATACTATAGGCATGGCACATTATGCACTATACACGACATCACAGCCACGCTTTTTGACATCACAACACTCTGTTCATGACATCAAAGCTACGCTGTCTCACATCACAGCCATTACATCTGACAGCACATCCAGAGTATGTGTGTCATCACACCGAGATTATCGATGATATAAGACCCATTGTTTGTATGATATCACAGCCACAATATGTATGACATCATATGAACTACATATGACATCACATTCACTCTGTATGTCGTCACACCGTCTCACCGCTCTATGACATCACATCCTCTGTATTCATGTCATGACACACAGTATATCTGACATCGCATCCACTGTAGCTGCGTCATAACTTACAGTGTATTGATTATACCACACGTGCAATATGTGTGATATCAAACCCACTATATGTATGACTTCATATGAATTCTATGTGACATCACACCCACTCTTTATTACATCTCAAGACTGTATTCATGACATCCCATCCACTTTATTCATAACATGACATCCACTGTTTATGACATCACATACACTATACTGGTGACATCACAGCCACAGTAACTGGGACAAGACACCTCCTATATTTATGACATCACACTCAGTATATATGATATCTCACATGGTGTATGAATGACAACACAATCACAGTATCCAACGTCACACTGACTATATCGGTGTAGTCACACTCACTTGAATGATTATATTACACCCTCTGTACGTGTGAAATCACACCCACAGCATGTATGACACAATAGGCACGTTATATGACATCAAATCCACTTTTGATGTCATCATACCTTTGTTTATCTGTCATGGCACACACTATGTTTAGGACATCATATCCACTGTATATGATCTCATCCACTCTGTGTGTGTGACTACACAAGCTCTGTATCTGTCTTGAAACCCGTGAAAAATGCCATCACATCCACTGTATATGTCATCAAACACACTTTGTCGATGACATCACACCAACTGTGTAAGGGTTCACAGGTGGCATATGAATGCCGTCATATGCACTACACCTGACCTCATATATACACTTTATGAGACAAACCTTATTATTTATGACATCACACGCATTCTATTCATGACATCACACGCACTATATACGATAGGACATGTCATCTCCTCTATATGATATCACATTCACTAAATATGAGACATCACACAATGACCCTATCTATGACATCACACACTCTATGTTTATGACATGTTCACGTCATATGGCATCCCACGCACTGTTATAACAACACAGCCATTGTGTAACTTCAAAGCCACTATATCCGACATCACGCGCATGGTATCTGTGTCAACACACGCAATGTACCAATTTTATCTTACTCACTGTATGTATGACATCACAGTCACTATATGTATGACATCACATTCACTATATGTATGACATTTTATGTACTACATATGACATCACATCCACTCTTTATGACCTCACACGACTTTATTAATGACATCAAGTCCACTATACCAGACATCGAATCCACTATATCTGACCTCACGTCCACTGTGTCTGTGTTATCACCCCCACTCTACGAATGATATCACAGCCACTCTATGTATCATATCACAGCCAGTATACATGTGACACCCTATCCACTCTATTTATGACATCATATCCACAATGTATGACATCACAACACTGTGTGTTGTTGATACCACACTCGGCATATATATGAACTCATTGGCATTTCAGATGACATCATATTCAGACTATCACACCAAACGACAGAATTTATGTTGCAACATCCACTTCAGGCATAACATCACACCACTCTAACAGACAGACTTGCCCCCACTCTTTCTAAGCCATCACAAGCTCTCCACTGATATCACACACACCACACCCACTCGTTGCATGACTTCACACTCGGCATATGTATGGCAACATTTGCACCATACAAAACATCACTTCCTCAGTTTATGACATCAAACCACCGTTTCTAGGACATCACACACACTCTATTTGACATCGTATCCACTGAATCTGGGTCAAGACATCCACTGTAATGAGGATATCACACCAACTGTATTTATGAGACCTCATGCGCTACTCAAGATGACCTCATATCCGTTGTATGCGACATCACATTGACTATACTTTTAACATCACAGCCGCTGTATCTGTGTCATCACACCCACTCTTTCGATGATATCACACAACTTTGTATGTATGACCTCACACCCACTACATGTATACCATCATATACACTCTATAAGTCATCGCATCCACATTTTATGACATCACAGGTTATTTATGACATCACATGCACTGCACTCATGATATCACTCCCACTATATCTGACATTGAATCCACCCTACTTGATGACCTCTGACCAACTGTTTGTATGACATGACACAAAACTTTATGTATGACATCTAATGCACTCTACCTATGGCCACCTCCACTCTTTATGAACTCACGCCATTGTAGTCATCACATTGCATCCACTGCATTCATGACTTCACACACACTATATATGACCACACTCACAAGACATCACAAACGTTATATCTGCCATCTCACCCACTAGATCTGACACTTCCTCCACAGTATCTGTGTCATCTAACCCCGTGTATCGATTATACCACACACACTCTCTGTATGACGTCACACATACTCTATGCAGGACATCATATTCAGTATGCGTGACATCACATGAACTCTTTATGACATCAGACACCTAATTGTTTGACATCACACCCAGTATATTCATGACATCATATCCAATATGTATGATATCACACATACTGCTTTCATGACATCACACAGACTATGCCTGACATCTCCCCCACTATACTTGACATCACAGCCGCTGTATCTGTGTCTTCACACACTCTGTATCGATGACATCACAACAAGTATGAAAATCATCACACTTGGCATACATATGACATCATACACACTCCCCATGAAGTCGCATTCGCACTTTATGACATCAATCCTCAGCATTTACGACATCAGAGCCACTGCATTCATGATATCAGTTCTCCTATATGTGACATCATATCCACGGTTCAGGACATCTCATCCCCTATACCTCTGTCATCACAGCCACTTTATATGTAATGTCACACCCACTGGGTTTGTGAATCCGTATCCAACATATTTGACATCAAACACACTGTGTTGAGACGATACAAACAGTATGTCTGACATCACACCCTCCGTACCTGTATTTGGGTGATCACTCCCTCTGTATCAGTGATATAACACAAACTGTATGTATTATATCACACATACTATAGGCATGGCACATTATGCACTATACACGACATCACAGCCACGCTTTTTGACATCACAACACTCTGTTCATGACATCAAAGCTACGCTGTCTCACATCACAGCCATTACATCTGACAGCACATCATCCAGAGTATGTGTGTCATCACACCGAGATTATCGATGATATAAGACCCATTGTTTGTATGATATCACAGCCACAATATGTATGACATCATATGAACTACATATGACATCACATTCACTCTGTATGTCGTCACACCGCTCTATGACATCACATCCTCTGTATTCATGTCATGACACACAGTATATCTGACATCGCATCCACTGTAGCTGCGTCATAACTTACAGTGTATTGATTATACCACACGTGCAATATGTGTGATATCAAACCCACTATATGTATGACTTCATATGAATTCTATGTGACATCACACCCACTCTTTATTACATCTCAAGACTGTATTCATGACATCCCATCCACTTTATTCATAACATGACATCCACTGTTTATGACATCACATACACTATACTGGTGACATCACAGCCACAGTAACTGGGACAAGACACCTCCTATATTTATGACATCACACACAGTATATATGATATCTCACATGGTGTATGAATGACAACACAATCACAGTATCCAACGTCACACTGACTATATCGGTGTAGTCACACTCACTTGAATGATTATATTACACCCTCTGTACGTGTGAAATCACACCCACAGCATGTATGACACAATAGGCACGTTATATGACATCAAATCCACTTTTGATGTCATCATACCTTTGTTTATCTGTCATGGCACACACTATGTTTAGGACATCATATCCACTGTATATGATCTCATCCACTCTGTGTGTGTGACTACACAAGCTCTGTATCTGTCTTGAAACCCGTGAAAAATGCCATCACATCCACTGTATATGTCATCAAACACACTTTGTCGATGACATCACACCAACTGTGTAAGGGTTCACAGGTGGCATATGAATGCCGTCATATGCACTACACCTGACCTCATATACACTTTTTATGAGGACAAACCTTATTATTTATGACATCACACGCATTCTATTCATGACATCACACGCACTATATACGATAGGATAGGACATGTCATCTCCTCTATATGATATCACATTCACTAAATATGAGACATCACACAATGACCCTATCTATGACATCACACACTCTATGTTTATGACATGTTCACGTCATATGGCATCCCACGCACTGTTATAACAACACAGCCATTGTGTAACTTCAAAGCCACTATATCCGACATCACGCGCATGGTATCTGTGTCAACACACGCAATGTACCAATTTTATCTTACTCACTGTATGTATGACATCACAGTCACTATATGTATGACATCACATTCACTATATGTATGACATTTTATGTACTACATATGACATCACATCCACTCTTTATGACCTCACACGACTTTATTAATGACATCAAGTCCACTATACCAGACATCGAATCCACTATATCTGACCTCACGTCCACTGTGTCTGTGTTATCACCCCCACTCTACGAATGATATCACAGCCACTCTATGTATCATATCACAGCCAGTATACATGTGACACCCTATCCACTCTATTTATGACATCATATCCACAATGTATGACATCACAACACTGTGTGTTGTTGATACCACACTCGGCATATATATGAACTCATTGGCATTTCAGATGACATCATATTCAGACTATCACACCAAACGACAGAATTTATGTTGCAACATCCACTTCAGGCATAACATCACACCCACTCTAACAGACTTTGCCCCCACTCTTTCTAAGCCATCACAAGCTCTCCACTGATATCACACCCACTCGTTGCATGACTTCACACTCGGCATATGTATGGCAACATTTGCACCATACAAAACATCACTTCCTCAGTTTATGACATCAAACCACCGTTTCTAGGACATCACACACACTCTATTTGACATCGTATCCACTGAATCTGGGTCAAGACATCCACTGTAATGAGGATATCACACCAACTGTATTTATGAGACCTCATGCGCTACTCAAGATGACCTCATATCCGTTGTATGCGACATCACATTGACTATACTTTTTTAACATCACAGCGCTGTATCTGTGTCATCACACCCACTCTTTCGATGATATCACAACCTTTGTATGTATGACCTCACACCCACTACATGTATACCATCATATACACTCTATAAGTCATCGCATCCACATTTTATGACATCACAGGTTATTTATGACATCACATGCACTGCACTCATGATATCACTCCCACTATATCTGACATTGAATCCACCCTATTGATGACCTCTGACCAACTGTTTGTATGACATGACACAAACTTTATGTATGACATCTAATGCACTCTACCTATGGCCACCTCCACTCTTTATGAACTCACGCCATTGTAGTCATCACATTGCATCCACTGCATTCATGACTTCACACACACTATATATGACCACACTCACAAGACATCACAAACGTTATATCTGCCATCTCACCCACTAGATCTGACACTTCCTCCACAGTATCTGTGTCATCTAACCCCGTGTATCGATTATACCACACACACTCTCTGTATGACGTCACACCTCTATGCAGGACATCATATTCAGTATGCGTGACATCACATGAACTCTTTATGACATCAGACACCTAATTGTTTGACATCACACCCAGTATATTCATGACATCATATCCAATATGTATGATATCACACATACTGCTTTCATGACATCACACAGACTATGCCTGACATCTCCCCCACTATACTTGACATCACAGCCGCTGTATCTGTGTCTTCACACACTCTGTATCGATGACATCACAACAAGTATGAAAATCATCACACTTGGCATACATATGACATCATACACACTCCCCATGAAGTCGCATTCGCACTTTATGACATCAATCCTCAGCATTTACGACATCAGAGCCACTGCATTCATGATATCAGTTCTCCTATATGTGACATCATATCCACGGTTCAGGACATCTCATCCCCTATACCTCTGTCATCACAGCCACTTTATATGTAATGTCACACCCACTGGGTTTGTGAATCCGTATCCAACATATTTGACATCAAACACACTGTGTTGAGACGATACAAACAGTATGTCTGACATCACACCCTCCGTACCTGTATTTGGGTGATCACTCCCTCTGTATCAGTGATATAACACAAACTGTATGTATTATATCACACATACTATAGGCATGGCACATTATGCACTATACACGACATCACAGCCACGCTTTTTGACATCACAACACTCTGTTCATGACATCAAAGCTACGCTGTCTCACATCACAGCCATTACATCTGACAGCACATCCAGAGTATGTGTGTCATCACACCGAGATTATCGATGATATAAGACCCATTGTTTGTATGATATCACAGCCACAATATGTATGACATCATATGAACTACATATGACATCACATTCACTCTGTATGTCGTCACACCGCTCTATGACATCACATCCTCTGTATTCATGTCATGACACACAGTATATCTGACATCGCATCCACTGTAGCTGCGTCATAACTTACAGTGTATTGATTATACCACACGTGCAATATGTGTGATATCAAACCCACTATATGTATGACTTCATATGAATTCTATGTGACATCACACCCACTCTTTATTACATCTCAAGACTGTATTCATGACATCCCATCCACTTTATTCATAACATGACATCCACTGTTTATGACATCACATACACTATACTGGTGACATCACAGCCACAGTAACTGGGACAAGACACCTCCTATATTTATGACATCACACTCAGTATATATGATATCTCACATGGTGTATGAATGACAACACAATCACAGTATCCAACGTCACACTGACTATATCGGTGTAGTCACACTCACTTGAATGATTATATTACACCCTCTGTACGTGTGAAATCACACCCACAGCATGTATGACACAATAGGCACGTTATATGACATCAAATCCACTTTTGATGTCATCATACCTTTGTTTATCTGTCATGGCACACACTATGTTTAGGACATCATATCCACTGTATATGATCTCATCCACTGTGTGTGTGACTACACAAGCTCTGTATCTGTCTTGAAACCCGTGAAAAATGCCATCACATCCACTGTATATGTCATCAAACACACTTTGTCGATGACATCACACCAACTGTGTAAGGGTTCACAGGTGGCATATGAATGCCGTCATATGCACTACACCTGACCTCATATATACACTTTATGAGGACAAACCTTATTATTTATGACATCACACGCATTCTATTCATGACATCACACGCACTATATACGATAGGACATGTCATCTCCTCTATATGATATCATCATTTCACTAAATATGAGACATCACACAATGACCCTATCTATGACATCACACACTCTATGTTTATGACATGTTCACGTCATATGGCATCCCACGCACTGTTATAACAACACAGCCATTGTGTAACTTCAAAGCCACTATATCCGACATCACGCGCATGGTATCTGTGTCAACACACGCAATGTACCAATTTTATCTTACTCACTGTATGTATGACATCACAGTCACTATATATTATGACATCACATTCACTATATGTATGACATTTTATGTACTACATATGACATCACATCCACTCTTTATGACCTCACACGACTTTATTAATGACATCAAGTCCACTATACCAGACATCGAATCCACTATATCTGACCTCACGTCCACTGTGTCTGTGTTATCACCCCCACTCTACGAATGATATCACAGCCACTCTATGTATCATATCACAGCCAGTATACATGTGACACCCTATCCACTCTATTTATGACATCATATCCACAATGTATGACATCACAACACTGTGTGTTGTTGATACCACACTCGGCATATATATGAACTCATTGGCATTTCAGATGACATCATATTCAGACTATCACACCAAACGACAGAATTTATGTTGCAACATCCACTTCAGGCATAACATCACACCCACTCTAACAGACTTTGCCCCCACTCTTTCTAAGCCATCACAAGCTCTCCACTGATATCACACCCACTCGTTGCATGACTTCACACTCTCGCATATGTATGGCAACATTTGCACCATACAAAACATCACTTCCTCAGTTTATGACATCAAACCACCGTTTCTAGGACATCACACACACTCTATTTGACATCGTATCCACTGAATCTGGGTCAAGACATCCACTGTAATGAGGATATCACACCAACTGTATTTATGAGACCTCATGCGCTACTCAAGATGACCTCATATCCGTTGTATGCGACATCACATTGACTATACTTTTAACATCACAGCCGCTGTATCTGTGTCATCACACCCACTCTTTCGATGATATCACAACCTTTGTATGTATGACCTCACACCCACTACATGTATACCATCATATACACTCTATAAGTCATCGCATCCACATTTTATGACATCACAGGTTATTTATGACATCACATGCACTGCACTCATGATATCACTCCCACTATATCTGACATTGAATCCACCCTATTGATGACCTCTGACCAACTGTTTGTATGACATGACACAAAAACTTTTATGTATGACATCTAATGCACTCTACCTATGGCCACCTCCACTCTTTATGAACTCACGCCATTGTAGTCATCACATTGCATCCACTGCATTCATGACTTCACACACACTATATATATGACCACACTCACAAGACATCACAAACGTTATATCTGCCATCTCACCCACTAGATCTGACACTTCCTCCACAGTATCTGTGTCATCTAACCCCGTGTATCGATTATACCACACACACTCTCTGTATGACGTCACACATACTCTATGCAGGACATCATATTCAGTATGCGTGACATCACATGAACTCTTTATGACATCAGACACCTAATTGTTTGACATCACACCCAGTATATTCATGACATCATATCCAATATGTTTTTTTTTTTTTTTTTTTTTTTTTTTTTTTTTTTTTTTTTTTTTTTTTTTTTTTTTTTTTTTTTTTTTTTTTTTTTTTTTTTTTTTTTTTTTTTTTTTTTTTTTTTTTTTTTTTTTTTTTTTTTTTTTTTTTTTTTTTTTTTTTTTTTTTTTTTTTTTTTTTTTTTTTTTTTTTTTTTTTTTTTTTTTTTTTTTTTTTTTTTTTTTTTTTTTTTTTTTTTTTTTTTTTTTTTTTTTTTTTTTTTTTTTTTTTTTTTTTTTTTTTTTTTTTTTTTTTTTTTTTTTTTTTTTTTTTTTTTTTTTTTTTTTTTTTTTTTTTTTTTTTTTTTTTTTTTTTTTTTTTTTTTTTTTTTTTTTTTTTTTTTTTTTTTTTTTTTTTTTTTTTTTTTTTTTTTTTTTTTTTTTTTTTTTTTTTTTTTTTTTTTTTTTTTTTTTTTTTTTTTTTTTTTTTTTTTTTTTTTTTTTTTTTTTTTTTTTTTTTTTTTTTTTTTTTTTTTTTTTTTTTTTTTTTTTTTTTTTTTTTTTTTTTTTTTTTTTTTTTTTTTTTTTTTTTTTTTTTTTTTTTTTTTTTTTTTTTTTTTTTTTTTTTTTTTTTTTTTTTTTTTTTTTTTTTTTTTTTTTTTTTTTTTTTTTTTTTTTTTTTTTTTTTTTTTTTTTTTTTTTTTTTTTTTTTTTTTTTTTTTTTTTTTTTTTTTTTTTTTTTTTTTTTTTTTTTTTTTTTTTTTTTTTTTTTTTTTTTTTTTTTTTTTTTTTTTTTTTTTTTTTTTTTTTTTTTTTTTTTTTTTTTTTTTTTTTTTTTTTTTTTTTTTTTTTTTTTTTTTTTTTTTTTTTTTTTTTTTTTTTTTTTTTTTTTTTTTTTTTTTTTTTTTTTTTTTTTTTTTTTTTTTTTTTTTTTTTTTTTTTTTTTTTTTTTTTTTTTTTTTTTTTTTTTTTTTTTTTTTTTTTTTTTTTTTTTTTTTTTTTTTTTTTTTTTTTTTTTTTTTTTTTTTTTTTTTTTTTTTTTTTTTTTTTTTTTTTTTTTTTTTTTTTTTTTTTTTTTTTTTTTTTTTTTTTTTTTTTTTTTTTTTTTTTTTTTTTTTTTTTTTTTTTTTTTTTTTTTTTTTTTTTTTTTTTTTTTTTTTTTTTTTTTTTTTTTTTTTTTTTTTTTTTTTTTTTTTTTTTTTTTTTTTTTTTTTTTTTTTTTTTTTTTTTTTTTTTTTTTTTTTTTTTTTTTTTTTTTTTTTTTTTTTTTTTTTTTTTTTTTTTTTTTTTTTTTTTTTTTTTTTTTTTTTTTTTTTTTTTTTTTTTTTTTTTTTTTTTTTTTTTTTTTTTTTTTTTTTTTTTTTTTTTTTTTTTTTTTTTTTTTTTTTTTTTTTTTTTTTTTTTTTTTTTTTTTTTTTTTTTTTTTTTTTTTTTTTTTTTTTTTTTTTTTTTTTTTTTTTTTTTTTTTTTTTTTTTTTTTTTTTTTTTTTTTTTTTTTTTTTTTTTTTTTTTTTTTTTTTTTTTTTTTTTTTTTTTTTTTTTTTTTTTTTTTTTTTTTTTTTTTTTTTTTTTTTTTTTTTTTTTTTTTTTTTTTTTTTTTTTTTTTTTTTTTTTTTTTTTTTTTTTTTTTTTTTTTTTTTTTTTTTTTTTTTTTTTTTTTTTTTTTTTTTTTTTTTTTTTTTTTTTTTTTTTTTTTTTTTTTTTTTTTTTTTTTTTTTTTTTTTTTTTTTTTTTTTTTTTTTTTTTTTTTTTTTTTTTTTTTTTTTTTTTTTTTTTTTTTTTTTTTTTTTTTTTTTTTTTTTTTTTTTTTTTTTTTTTTTTTTTTTTTTTTTTTTTTTTTTTTTTTTTTTTTTTTTTTTTTTTTTTTTTTTTTTTTTTTTTTTTTTTTTTTTTTTTTTTTTTTTTTTTTTTTTTTTTTTTTTTTTTTTTTTTTTTTTTTTTTTTTTTTTTTTTTTTTTTTTTTTTTTTTTTTTTTTTTTTTTTTTTTTTTTTTTTTTTTTTTTTTTTTTTTTTTTTTTTTTTTTTTTTTTTTTTTTTTTTTTTTTTTTTTTTTTTTTTTTTTTTTTTTTTTTTTTTTTTTTTTTTTTTTTTTTTTTTTTTTTTTTTTTTTTTTTTTTTTTTTTTTTTTTTTTTTTTTTTTTTTTTTTTTTTTTTTTTTTTTTTTTTTTTTTTTTTTTTTTTTTTTTTTTTTTTTTTTTTTTTTTTTTTTTTTTTTTTTTTTTTTTTTTTTTTTTTTTTTTTTTTTTTTTTTTTTTTTTTTTTTTTTTTTTTTTTTTTTTTTTTTTTTTTTTTTTTTTTTTTTTTTTTTTTTTTTTTTTTTTTTTTTTTTTTTTTTTTTTTTTTTTTTTTTTTTTTTTTTTTTTTTTTTTTTTTTTTTTTTTTTTTTTTTTTTTTTTTTTTTTTTTTTTTTTTTTTTTTTTTTTTTTTTTTTTTTTTTTTTTTTTTTTTTTTTTTTTTTTTTTTTTTTTTTTTTTTTTTTTTTTTTTTTTTTTTTTTTTTTTTTTTTTTTTAACCTTTTTGGGTAAAACAACGATAAACATCACATTGGGCTAATTAATAAAACCCTTTCCCTGAATCCACCCCTTTATGAATAAACCCCCTTTTAACTCAACCACCATTTTTAATCATTTCCCTTTTTTTAATCATACCATTCAATTCACCCCCTTTTTTTTAAAAAATTTTTTTATTGTTTTCCCCCCTTTTTGAACCACCCAAATATTTGACCCCCCCTTGTTTTAGACTAAAAATTTTAAATTTCATCAACCCCCTTGTTTTTTATACCCCCCCTTTGGGATTTAACACAAATGATTTTTATTCACACATATATACAACAATCACTTAACGCCACCCCTTTTTAAACCCCCACTATGCATCAAACCCGTTTTCCCCCTCACACCAAACTCTGAAACAAATTTGGGGGAAACCCGGTTATGTGAATAAGCCCTTTTTGATAAACCAAAAAATAACCCTTTTTAAAAAAACCAAAAATTTTCACTCTGTTTGCCCAAAACCCAACCCTCCTTTTTAATTTTTTGGACACCCGTTACTGCTCCACCCGTGGGGTCAACAACAGGTTTTGAATACCAAGGTAAAAATAAAACCCACTAATGATGCTTTTGAACTATTGACCCCAAACCCCCCCTTTTTTACACTCAAGCTGACCCCAAAACCCTTTTTTATAACATAAACCATTTTTAACATCCTAACTTTCGGGTACACAGCCCTTTAATGGGCAACCCCCCTTTTTTTGTTAAAATCGGAAATTTAAACGTGTTGAAGACAACACATAAGAAAATCACCCCAATTATGGGTTGTCACCCCTTAAATTATTTTTACACCCCTGAGTTAAATCCCCAAGGGGGGGGAACAAAATAGCCGTTTTTGACTAAACATTTTAACATAAACTTTTTTAATTCGTATCACCCCTTTTTAAACCTTTTTTTAATAAAAATTTTTTGGGTTCCCCTTAAACGCTTAAAGGAAAAAATCCAAAAACCCCATTAATTCAAAAAACCTTTGTTAACATCACACCCAAGGGTTTCACATATAATTGCCTCTTGTTCACCCTGATCATTTTACACTTAAAAGGGAAAACCTTTTTTATAAAAAACCATTTATAGCCCCCCCCTTTATATCATGGACTTTCACCTCTTTATTTTCAAAAAAATAGGGACATCCCCAAATCCATTATCATAAAACCTTTTTTATGCATCCAAATATGGCACCCCACGATTTTTAAAAAACACCTTTTTTTTAAAAATCCATAAATATCAAAAGTGTAATTTTTCCCCCATTTTTCCAACAGACTATAATTGAATCACATTCACTATATTTTTGCATTTTTGTCCCTTTAAAATCACCCCCCTTTTAACCCAAATTTTTTATTTGACATCAATCCACTTAAAATCAATCTTAGCCTCACCCCTTGTTTGATCCCCCCCTTTTAGAAAAACCCCGCCACCAGTTCTTTCCGCCAGAAAAAGTGAAAAATCCACTCTTTTTATGCAAAACCCCGTAGAAATAAAACACTTTTGGGGGTTTTTCCCAACCCCCCAAAATTTAAAATTGAAAATAATTAATTTTATCCCCCAAAAAACAAATTTATTTTGAAACACCCTTCACTTACTTCACACCCATTTAAACGCTTCCCCCATCTTTTTTTCCATCCAATTCCACTTTCAAAAACCCTCTTTCAAAAATCACACCCAAATGTTAAACTTTCCCCTCAAAAACACCCCCCATTTTACACAAACCAGTTTCAAAAATCCACACCCCATTTCCCGTACCACGATTTTCAAAACCATGAAAGGGGGGAATCACAAACTTTTTAAAACCTAATTTACTAAAGACCCATTTTGTAACTTTTGGAAATTTTTAACCCCAAACCGCTTATCTGCATCCACCTTTTTTAAAAACAACCTTTTTTTATAAATCCCCCCCATTAACCACACATTTAAAAAATATCCACCACTTTTATACACCGGGTTTTTTTAAAACCCCATCCCTTTTAATTTACATTTTTTTCACTTGAACCCACCCTATAATATTGAAACTTTTGATCAGAAAAACTTTATTAACATCAACATTTATTTGGGGCCCCCAAAATTTAAAACCCCCTTGATCACACACTCCCCAAAATTCCCCATTTTTGCCATCCAGTCCAACGATTTCTGATCACCCCAAATCTGACCTTCCCAAAACGTTTCACCCCTGTTCAATCCCACAACACCTTTAAAAACCCACAATTTAGGGAATCTTTCATTTGGGTTGCATCCTCACTTATGAATAACACCAATTGTTTAAACCCCCTTTTCAGACTCATATCCTTGTATGAACACACATTTTTTTAAACCCCAACTACAATCCCCCATTTTCTTGAATCACCCCTTGTATTTGCTTCAACCTCGTATAAACATCCCAAAATATGAAATAAAATTTCATTATGACATCAAAAAATATGAACCATTGACTTTATGAATAAACCCCTTTTAAATAACCCCCCTTTTGTAAAGTTTTAATTGAAAAAATTTTCTTTCAAACCTCTTTCCCATTCTTTAAACCCCCCTTTTATTAATTCACCCACCCCAAAAAACCACCAAATATTGCCAAACACCGGGAAACAAAAAATTTCTCCCCCTTCCTTTTTGGGGTATCACCCCTGTATCTTTAAAAAACCCCCTTTTTTATCCAATACTTAGGAGGACTATTATGCCCCAAACCAGTTTTTTTGACATCAAAAAAAAAAACCCCCAGAATCAAACACCTTCCCAAAAAAATTTTCAGCCCCCCCAGAAATTGCATCCCCAATTATTGTTTAAGCCTTTTTTTGTTCACACCCAAATGATGACACAAAAATTTTTAAATTCATTTTTTTTGGGACCCAAAATTAAAATCCCCTTGATTATGACAACAATTTAACTCGACCACTGATTCTAAATTCAGTTTTATTTACCCCAAAAATTTTTTTAAATTTCAAACCCCTATTGAAACCTTTAATTTATGTACACCCCCCTTTTATTAACCAAATTATTTGACACCCCACCCACTTTTTAAAAAAAAAAATTTTTTGACACACAAAACCTATTGGTAAAATCACCCCCATAAGGGCCCCCACCATTATAAAAACCCTTTAATTTTTTTTGGGTTTAATGAAAACACAATCCTTCCAACCCCAAAAACCCTAATCGGTATCAACCTTTTTAAATTTTTACCCCCTCTTTTTTTAAAAACCCCAAAAAAAAGGGGGGGGGAACAAAGGCACTTATTGCATCAAACCTTTTTTTTCAACTTTTTTTATGTCATCACACCTTTTGGGGGAAAAAAATTTCCTTTTTTATTTCCACCGTTTTGAACACGCCTGTAAATTTTTTCCCGTGAATTTCAAACATCCATTTTTGTTTTAAAACTTTTTAAACCAAAACTTGGGGGTTCACACATTAAACCGTCTACCCAAAACCCCCCTTTCACTTTTAAAAACAAACCTTTTTTTTAACCATCACACCTTTAAACTGAATCACCCACAAAAAGGAAAGGGACACCTCCTTTTTATAACACTTTAAAAAAACTCAAAATGTTTTTTAAAAACACACCCCTTTTTTATACATTTCCTTATTCCCCCCCCAATTTTAAAAAACCATTTTTAAACCCCCACTATTCCCCCATAGCCGGTTATTGTTCAAACCCCAATGTCCCTTTTTTACACTTATTTTAACAAAAAAATTTTTATGACTCCATTCTTTTGTAACTTTTTTTCTTAAAAACCCCCTTTATGCCCCAAAACTTTTTTATGCTCAAACTTCAACATGAACCATTTTAACCCCCCCCCAGTGCTTGATCCCCCCAAAAAATAAATTAAAACCCCCTTATTTTTTTTACACCGTATCATTGACACCCACCACTTTTTTTGGGACTCTATCCTTATAAAAACCACATTTTTTTGAACACACCCAATTTTTAAAAACTCATTATTTCAAACATCATTTAGACATCCCCAAAACAAAATTTATGTTAACACCACCATGGAAAACTCAACCCCTCTACGTTTTTCCCCCATTTTTCCCACAAAAGCCTCCATTATCCCCCAAAATTTTGACTTACAGGGCATATATCCCAACATTCCCATAAAAACAAAACTCATTTATACATAAAAACCACTTTTAGGACTCACCCCCCTATTGACACCCCTATCCACTGAATCTTTAAAACCCCCCCAAATGGGTATCACCCCATTTTAGAGAAAAGGGCACTCAAAACCCTTCCCCGTTTAAGGAACCCCTTTCTTATTTTAAAAAACCCCCCTTATTTGTCAAACCCCACTTTTGTGATACAAATTTTGATTAGACCCCCCATTAATGTTTTTCACAAACAAAAAACCGATTTTTTTCCCCAATACATCACACACTCCCCAAATTTCCTCCCTTTCTCTTGAACCCAACCCATTAGCCCTTTCTGAAAATTTTGTATGTTCCAATTTTTATTAGACATCTTTTCCCATAGGGCCACCCCATTTTTTAAACCCCCCTTTTGTAGTATCACATTGCATCCATCATTATAAAATTTTCAAAACTTTTTATACCCCCCCCCCAAAAAACCCCCATATCTGACTCCCTTTGCTAACTTTAATTTTTTTTCCCCAACCCCGGTACGTTTCCACACACCCTCTCTTTGATCACACATTTTTTTGGACTCAACATAGGGGTCATAATAACTCTTTAGCATCCACCAATTTTTACATCACAATTTATTAGTCAATAAAATATTATGATATAACCATATTTTTCTAACACCGATATTTTCCCCCACTTTTGACATCAAAAATTTTTGTTCTTTTTAAATTCCCAAAACCCAAAAAAAAAATCACCTTGGAAAATTAACAATAAAATCATACCACCCCCAAATGCACCACAAAATCAAAAATTTCCCATCAAACCCACTGTTTCTGAACTTCTCCAAATTTCATCAACACGGTTCAAATCCACCCCTTCCCTTTCTCACACCACTTTTAGAAATTTCACCCAGGGGTTTTAACCTTAACTTTTTGACATCAAACATGTTTGAACAACCAGATTCTGACACCCCCCTCCAATTTTTGGGTTCACCTCTGTTTCATGAATAACCAAACTGTTGTTTTAAATTCACCCATTCCCGGGCTTTCAAAAGGAGGGGCCCCTTTTTACACATTTCATAAAAACTCCTTCTAATAAACCCAAAAATTGAAGCAATCCGGTTTTTTCATCCCCCCTTTCATGATATCCCATTTTTTTTCCCCCCCAACATATTTAATCAAGGAAAAAATTTTTATGAAAAACATTTTTTCGAAAACCCCTTTCAAAAACCCTTTTTTTTTAAAAATTTGAACCCCGACCCTTTTGGGGAATTTACTTATTGTTTAACCACCAAATGTTATATAAACCCCATTTTAAAGATGCCTATTTCTATGGAATAAACCCCCCCCCTTTTTTTTTTCCCCAAGATTCATGACACCCCTCACTTTTTTAAAAAACACCCTTTTTTGAAACATACACTATTGGGGCATCACACCAAAAAGGGAAAACCCTCCTTTTTTATACCACATGTATAATATTTTACATTGTTAATAAAACCAATAAACCCCCCCAAAACTACTTTCGGTATTCATCCTTGAATTTATATTACACCCCTGTACTAAAATCCCCCCAAAAAGATGTATCCACATTGCATTTTGAATAATCCCTTTATGTCATAAAAATTTTTTTTCATCCACTTTTTAGGCTAAACCCCTTTTGATTCATCCACTTTTTTTTTTAAAAAACCTTTTGCTAAACCAAAAATGCCATCACACCACTGAATTTTAAAAAACACCTTTTTAGACATCACCCCAAAGTTGGGGGTTTCCCAGGTGATTGAACCCCCAACACACACTACCTAACCACACTTATCCCTTTTTTATTTAAAAATAACCCTTTAAAAAAAAAAAGAAATTTTTCCCCTTAGAATCAATTCACTTTCCCCCCCAAAAAACCCCTTTATAATAACACCTATGTTTATGAAAAATTTATTGGCTCCCCCTTTTTAAACAACAAAATTTGTAATTAAAAGACTTTAAACTCCAATTTTTGTAAAACCACGAAGTACCAATTTTTTAAAAGGTTGTGCATTACCAATTTGATACACCTTACATTTTTCCCATTTTAGCCACTTAATAATCCCCTTTAAAAACCCCCTTTTTTTCCAATACATCCACTGTTTTATAATTCCTATACGGTTTCGGTTTATCACCCCCCAAACCCCCCCCCCTTTTTATAATCCAGCAGTTAAAACCCTTTTTATTTATGCTCATACCCCGGACATCAAAACATGTTTTTTTAACCCCCCGGAAATTTTTAAAACCCCCTTTTTGGGCTTTTCAGATAATTTTCTCACCCACAAAGAAATTTTTTAAACCTTAATAATACCCCCCCCAAAACAAATTTCCCCAATTTTTCCCACCCCAAACCCCCAAAAACCCAGGGGTTGTTCCCCCCCTTTAGGAAATTTCACCATCAAAAATCATTCCCATTTTTACATCCCCACCTTTCCCAAACATAAACCATTTTTTACATGTACCCAAATTTGGGTTTTAAACCCAACTGAATAATTAACCCAAATGTTTTTATGACCTTCGTACCAATGCCCTTTTTTGTTCAATTAAATTGCAACTTTTCAACACCCCCTTTTTCTTTCATCCCCCACCTTCTGATATCACCCTTTGTTTTTTAAACCCCCCCAAAAAACCCTTTAAACATCAAAATCACTTTTTTTAAAAAACCCGTTTTTTAATAACCCCCCCCCAAATTCGTTGGGAAATTAATTCCCCCAAAAATTTTTATGCAAAAAACATTATACATTAATGCCCCTTATTTGGGGCCATACTTTTTAAACCACGCCATTGAATCAAATTCCCCCATCTTCATTTCCCCCCAAATTTCCCACACCACAAAACCCTTAATCTATCTCACCCAAGCCCCAATTTCCACAGACTGTTCATTAACCCCCTTTTTTCCCAAACACCTTGTGACTCCCCAATTTTTGGGAATCTTTTCAATGGAAACATCAAAAATTAAATTTGGCATCAAACCCTTTTTTAATCACCCATTTATTCATTTTCACCAATTTGATATCACCACTTTTCAAACAAAAACGACATCCCTAACCCCCCCCCACATTTTGACTACACCCCGTATCTTGTCTTCAACCCTGTATCTTTACATCACAACGTATGAAAAAATCACAGGCATAATTAATTTTCCCCTGACCTTTGACTTTTTTAATAATTTTTGTCCCCCCCCTTTTCATAACATTTCCTTATGTAAACATATCCAGGGTTCGGACACTCCCCCTTTCACCCAATTTTTTTTTCCCCCCACTGGTTTGAAACCACAACAATTGAACCCAAACACTTTTGAATAAAACAATTCTACTCCCCCCCTCCGACTTATGGGTTCCCCCCCTTTCATCAGGCCCCAAACGGGTTTTTATAAAATTTCCCTATAGGCATCACTTTTGGCACTACCCCGCATCACAGCAGCTTTTTTTTCACACCCTTTTAATCCAAAAAAATTCCCCCAAAAACCCATTTTAAGAAAATTTTTGTTTTCATAAACCCGGATTTTTTTGCCCCCCTTTTTAATATCCACCCAAAATTGTATGAATATAACAAAAATTTTTAACTCATTTCCCCCGTTTTACACCCCCCCCCTTTTTTTTAAAAAAAATTTTTCACAGAATTCAAAATTCCCCCCGGGTTAATTGGGTTTTGTTAAACACGGCAAAATGTTGAATCAAAACAAAATTAAAACATTAATTTCTTTGACCCCCCCCTTTTTTTCACCCAAAATTTGTTTCATGCATACCATTTTTTAAACATGCCCCACTTTTTTGGGAAAAAAAAGGGAAAACCCCCAAGTAAGGGCCCCCCCAAATTTTTAATTTTTTTTTTAAATAAATTTTGGGGAAAAAAAAAACCCTTTTAAAAAAACAACTTTTGAAAAAACCCCCCAATGAATAAACTTGGGAAAACCCCCCCAAAATTTTAAATACATTTTAAATTTTTTAAAAAAAATTTTATTTTTTTCTTTAACAATACAAAAACATCAAACCCACTGATATATTTCACCCTCTTTGTGTTGACTACACAAGCTCGAACCCTTAAAGCCAAAAAACCCCAATTTTTTCTCAAACACACTTTGTAGACATCACCACTTGGGGGCCCCCCCAAATTGGGGTTTTCCAACCCCCTTTTTAAAAAAAACCTTTAAGCAACCTTTTTTTTAAAAAAACCCAAATTTTTTTATTTAACCCAAACAATTAAAGGGGGAAATGTTTTCCCCATATGAAATCACCTTACAAAATATAAACTAAAAAACCCCTATTTGACACACCACCTTTTTTTCCCCTTTTTAAAACACCCCTTTTAACCACATTTTTTTAATTCAACCACATATCCCCACCCATGGTTTGTGTAAAACCACCCCCATTTTTTTTTCCCCCCTTTGTTGTCAAGCAAATTTGAATCACACATTATGTTACAAAATGTACAATTAATCCCCCCTTTTAGCCTCACAACTTTTTTTAAAACAATTCACTAAAGACAAAAAAACCCAAATTTTCCCCCCACCCCTTTCTTTTAAACCCCCCCCCTTTTAAAAAACACCCCTCATTACAATAAAACCATTAAATTGACCCCATCCCCCTTTTTTTAATAACCCCCTGATAAACCAAAACACTGTTTTTTCCACACCGGAAAATTTAAACCCATTTGATGACATCATATTCAAAAATACAAAAAAACGTTTTTTTCAAATCCTTAATAATTTTAAAATTAAAAATTTCCCCCATCTAAGACAAAACCCCCTTTGTTCACACCCATTTTCATGACCCCTCCAATAGGGCCATTTCCCAAAAAAAAACTCACTTCCCCCATTTGAAAAACCCCCCCTTTTTGGGGACTTTTCCCACATCAACACTATCCCGAATTTTAAACACCCTTTTAAGGGAATTCACACAATTATTTGAACCTCATCCCTTCGGCCTTTTCCTTAATGGAATCACAACTTATTTTAACATCACACCCCCTTATCGTGATCACCCCCACTTTTTCTAATCACAACCTTGTTTTGCCTCACACCCCTCTTTAAAACCCATATACTTTTTTAATATCCCCCACCCATTTTTGAAAAAAATTTAAAAAAATCACTCCCCCAATAATCCCCCCTTTTTTAATCTGCATTGAATCCCCCTTTTTTTCCAATTTTGTAAAACAAACTTTTGTATGAATCAATATTATACCCCCCTTTTTAAATCACGCCATTTAGATCCCCCATTTTTTTTAAATTCACCCCCCTTTATATTTCCAACCACAAAATAAAAAACAACCCCACTCCCCCATTTAATCGCATTTCCCACGATTGGCACTCCCCCGTTCGTTATCCAACCCCCTTTGTATACCAACACCCAAACCCCCATTTTTTCTAATCCCCTTTTATGACAAGCCCCTTTTTTTGACAAAACCCCCGTATTCAGACATCATACCCCAATATTATGAATCAAAAATTTTTTAAACCCCTTTGACCCCCCCCATATTTTCACAGCCGCGTATCTGTGTTTAAACACTCTGTTCGTGACATCACAACAATATGAAAATCATCACACGTGCATACATATGAAATCATACACACTCACATGAAATCGCTTTCCGCACTTTAAATGACATCAATCCTCAGCATTTTACGACATCAGAGACCACTTGCAATTCATGATATCTGTTTATTCCTATATGTTACATACATATCCAACGGTTTAGGACATCTCATACCCTAGTACCGCGTCGTTACAAGTCCACAAGACCGACTTCCTATCTGTAACGTTCCACACCCACCTGGATTTGTGAATCGGTATCCAACATATTTGACATCAAACACACTGTGTTGAGACGATACAAACAGTATGTCTGACATCAAAACCCTCCGTACCTGTTTTTGGGTGACCACCCCCTCTGTATCGTGATATAACAAAACTGAGTATTATATCACAAATACTATGGCAGGCAATTATGCACTTAACGCCAAAAGCCCGTTTTTTGACTCAAAACCCTCTGTTCTGAAAAAAAAGCTACGCTGCTCACACACAGCCATTACACTGACGCACATCCAGATTTGTGTCATCACCCGGATTACGATGATATAAGACCCTTTTTTGTATGTATCACAGCACAATATGTAAACACAAATGAATACAATGACACACTTCACTCTGTTCGTCCACACCGCTCTATGACATCAACCCTCTGATTATGTCATGCACACAGTAATCTGACACGCACCACTGTAGCTGCGTATAACTTACAGTTATTGATTATCCAAAACGTCAATTGTGTGATTCAAACCCCCTTATGTATCTTTTTATGAATTTTAAAGGACATCACCCCATCTTTATTTCATCCAAGACGTATCATGACTCCCATCCACTTTATTCAAACTGAATCCACGTTTATGACATCACATCACTATACGGGACATACAGCACAGTAACTGGGGGCAAGACACCCCCTAAATTTTTATACACACACCAGTATATATGATATCTCACATGGGTATGAATGAAACACAATCACAGATCCAACGTCCACTATAATCGGGGTAGTCACACTCACTTGAATGATTATTTAAAACCCTCTGTCGTGTGAAACACACCCCCAGCGTATGACACAAAGGGAGTTTATGAATCAAAACCACTTTTGATTCATCATACCCTTTTTTTATCTGTCAGGGACACACTATGTTTAAGGACTCAATCCACTGTAATGACTCCCACTCTGTGTTGTGACTACACAAGCTCGTATCTGTCTTGAAACCCGGAAAAAAAGCCTCACATCCATGTAAGTCATCAAACACACTTTGGAGACACACACCAACTTTAAGGGTTCCAGGGGGCATATAAAGCCGTCATATGCACTACACCCCCCATATCCCCCTTTTTTTGAGGACAAAAACCTTTTATTTTTACACCACGCATTCTATTTATGACATCACACCAATATACGATGGACATGTCATCCCCCTCTAATATTCACTTCACTAAAAAAGAGCATCACACAAAGCCCTACTATACCAACACTCTATGTTTTTGACTGTTCCTCTTATGGCACCACGCCCTTTTTTAAACCACCCATTGTGTAACTTTTAAAGCCACTATTCCCCATCACGCGCATGGTATCTGTTCAACACCCAATGTACCAATTTTTTTTACTCACTGTAGTATGCATCACAGTCATATATGTATGGGCACCTTCACTATATGTTGACATTTTATGTATCATATGACATCACATCCCCTCTTTAGACCTCACACGACTTTATTAATGACATCAAGTCCACTATACCAGACATCGAATCCACTATATCTGACCTCACGTCTGGCTCCACTGTGTCGTGTGTTATCTGTACACCCCCAATTCTACGATAATGTATAATCACAGCCACTCTATGTATCTTATCACTGGTCCGCAGTTATACATGTGACACTGCTTGTTATCTCACTTCTCATTTATGACTTCGAGTCATCCACAATGTTTGACATCACAACACTGTGTGTTGTGTTGATATCGCACACTCGGCAATATTAGTATGTAACTCAATTGTCATTTTCAGATGACAACATATTTTAGTCTAATCACTACCAAACGAGACAGAATTTATTGTTGCAACGCATCCACTTCCAGGTCAATAACATCACACCCACTTCAAACAGACTTTGCCCCTCCATCATCTTGAATAAGCCTATCAACAAGCTCTCCACTGAGTATCACACCCACTCGTTTGCATGACTTCACACTCGGCACTATTGGATGGCTAAGACATTCATGCAACCATTATCAAAACATTCATCTTTTCACCGTTTAATGGACAGCAAAACCACTAGTTTGCTATGGACATAAGATCTAACACACTCTGTTGATTGATTGACATCTGTATCCACTGAAATTCAGGGTCAAAGACATCCACTCGGTTAATGAGTGATATTCACATCCTACTGTATTTAGAGACGTCATGTCTTTTTACTCAATGTTAATTGACTAGTTTGATCCGTGGGGTATGCGAATCAACATGGATCAATACTTTTAGTCATTAAACCAGTATCGTCTGTGTTGTCTGTGTCATCACACCCTCTTTCGTATGATATCACAAGCCTTTTGTATGTTTGATTGTACTCACAACTTGTCACTACCCATGTATACATCAATATACACTCTATAAGTCATCGCATCCACATTTATGACATCACAGGTTATTTATGACATCACATGCACTGCACTCATGATATCACTCCACTATAATCTGACATTGAATTCCACCGATTGATGACCTCTGACCAACTGTTTGTATGACATGGACACAATCTATTATGTATGACAATCTATGACATCTATAACATCGGCCACTTCCACTCTTTTTATGGAACTCACGCCATTTTTAAGTCATTCAACATTATATCCACTGGCATTCATGACTTTCACGCACACTATATGATGAACCAACACACACAAGACAATCTCACAAACGTTTTATCTGCCAAA
>JAJLRB010005363.1:0-24809 GCA_020976825.1 Odocoileus hemionus | reverse complement strand
CGGGAAAAACCCATAGCCTTTCACTAGACGGCCTTTTTGGCAAAGAAATGTTCTGTTTTTTAAAATTCTATTAGGTTTTCAAAAATTTCCTTTCCCAAAGGGGAGTAGCGTCTTTTAATTTCATGGCTGAAATCACCATTGCAGTGATTTTGGAGCACCAAAAAATAAAGTTTCGCTTTTTCCACTTTTTCCCCCATCTTTTTCCTGTAAAAGTGATGGGACAGACCCATGATTTTATTTTTCGGTTTTAAAGCTTTAAGCCAACTTTTTCACTCCCCTCTTCATTTTCTCAAGGGGTTTTATTTCCCTTCATTTTCGCCGTAAGGGTGGTGTATTGCATATCTAGTTTTTGATATTTTCCCGGCCATCTTGTTCCAGTTGTTTCCTCCACCCCCGGTTTCTCATGTTTAAATCTGCTAAAAGTTAAATAAGCGGGGAAAATATACAGCCTTGAGCACCCCCTTTTCCATTAAGTTTTATAGTAAGTTATTTAGAATGAATCCAAATGTGCACATTTCGGGCCCCGTGCACCAGAACCCCTATGAAAATTATCAAAAATCCCTTTTTAAAGGGTTTTTAAAAACTCCTAATTTTATAAAACTAAAAAATCTTTCCAAGAAAACATTAGGCATTTGTGCATTTGCTTTAGTTTTTTTTATTTAAGAATGTAAAATGCGGTAAAATTGCAACATTTTAATAAGGGAGTGTTGCTTTCTATATGCACTTTACATGATATCTTTTATCTTTCAAAAAATTTACATTAACCCAAGATTTACCGCACATTGGGAAGGAAATGGCAACCCACCCCAGAATTCTTGCCTGGAAAATTTATACCAGAGAAGCTGGCGGCCTACAGTCCTGGAGTCGAGACTTGGCCCGACTGAGCAACTAGCACCACCATATGTAAATTGAGACAGTAGTGTTCTAGTATAAATAAGGCCATTTCAGCTGTAAAATTAAATACATTTTTTACATTTATTTTAAGAATGCAATGAGTTTTTTTCGATTTACTTATCCTTGACAAATTTTACACAGCAATGATTCATGACCGCTGTTTCAACGTTCACAATTTTTTGTCTTATCATTGTTCCCATGTTTCAAACATTTAAGATTTAATCAGGAAAAGTAGAAATTGCCAATAATTTCCCTTTAAAAATTCCCCTTTCCATACTTAAATTTTTTTGAACAAAGACATGTTTAACATTTTTTTCTAAATTTTTTCAGTGTTTAATAAAACAATAAAACCAGTTAAGTAAAAATACCTATAAAATGCAAAAATGTTTTTAAAAAGTTAAAATTTTATAATAAAAGGTTTTTCAAAAAGAATCTGAAAGTCATTAATTTCTGTCTTGACTGCACCTTCCTTTTAGTCCCAGCAAAAAGGGGCAGGGAAGTGATGGGGAATTTCCCCCAAAGGAGGGCCTGTCATATAGGGAGAAGCCGGGGATCAGGGTTTTTTGAAGGCATCAAACCCTCTGAAAATTCATCTTCTTTTGGCCTGAAAAAATGAGTCCATAAACTCTAAGTTAAATTCATTGAAGTTATTAAAAACAAGAAAAAGTTTTTTACTTAATGTTAAAATTTCTCAGGGTTTTATTAAAGACATGTAGAATTTGGGTCTAAAAAGCCCGTCCTCTGTGAACTACAATTGAATCATAAAAAATTTTCATGAAAAATGTTTTTTGCTTCCCCTTCAATAAAATGATATAATAATTTTCCAAACCCTTCTCCCAGAGCTTAGTAAAGAAAAAAATGATAATGTAAAAAGTTTAAAATTTTTATGTAATAATTTTTCCCCAAAAAGAGGATTTTTTTTTAAGGAGGCTAGAATTAACAAACAATTTTATAAATCTATTCATTTAAACAATCATTGTGCTTTTATTTCTTTTTGTAAGTCAAGCGGTTATTTTTTTATTTCTTATTTGAAAGCTAAAAAACTTGTAATCATACCAAATTTAGAAATGTTTTTTTCATTTTTCATCATTCTTGGAATCACCTGTTTTTATAGTTTTTTTACATCCAGTTGTTTTTTGTACTTAAAAAAATTTTTTTGAAACATTTCAAAATTCTTAAATTTTAATCCCTGCTTACTGATTTAAAAAAAGTCAGAAACTTTTGTTTTGATTCATATTTTTTTTTTTTTTTTGGTGTTTTACTGCTGCATTGGTTAAAAGTCCCTATTACGAAAGTGTATTGAAAAACTCTAAAAACATTTCCATCAAAAAAATATTTAAATTTATTTTTAAAATGTGTAGTAAGGATAATAATTAGTACAGTATCTTCTTGTGTCGATTGTTGGGTAATTAAATGAGGGAGGTAGAAATGTTAATATTAATAACATGTGTGATTATTTAAAAAATACTGTCATTTTTATCTGTATAAAGCTTAATGCAAAACAAAAGGACTGTCTACTTCAATGGAACTTGTCATGTAAGATCGGGAATCGGAATCCTTGTTTCTTACCGACCTTTTCCAATGTAAATATTCCCTGTCCGCAATTTAAAGGGAGCTCTGGGTTGCTTCTCAACATTTGCTACCTTTATTCCAGTTTGGGGGTTTGCATTTTCCCTTTCCAACATTCTGTTTCTCTTTACTTCTTACCTAAGCGTAATTCGTGTAGTGCCCCAATCAGGGGTTTCTGGATTTATTTTTTACAGGGAATGTATATTTCTTTATGCATCTTTTGATTGCATATTTTAGAAAAGGGTAGACAATTGAGTTTGTCCCCATAGAAAAAATAAAAACCCCATAAAACATTTGCAGCAAATTTTTGGTGTAGAGGGTGGGAAACCAGAGAAAAAAGCTTTAAATTTTTTAGGTATTTTTAGGTCCAAAGAACCAACCAAATTTTTTTTTTTTAATTCAATGGGAATTTTTTATAAGTAAATGCAAAAAAAAAACTACTTCACCCCTAGTAAGAGAAAGTAAAGAAAAATGCAATAAAAGCAAATTATAAAGCAAAAAAAATTGATTGTGGGTTTTTTTTTTTTTTTTTTTTCCTTTCTCCAGGAAAAAAAGTTTTATCATGGGGAAACAATTCATTTTTGCCAACCTATTTTAGAGTTGGGAAGAACCAAATGTACCACACTTGAAATATTTTTAACTGTTAACTAAAATTCTTTCTCTACATATCAGTAATTAAAAAAAAAATTTTCCCAAAGAGTGTATTTTTCTCTTCTGTAAGAGTTGGCACTATAATGTTTGCCAATAACACCCCTTAAAAACTTTTTGTTTTTTTGAAAGGTAATTTAAATTGATCTTAAAAGCATGCCCTTCTCGCTGAATATTAGCACTGTGGTCATTAAAATAATATTTTTTTCAAGTAAAATGCTTTTTCCCCTTTTTTTCCTTCTTATACAAGACTTAAGAGTTTCTTTCATTTAAGCTAACAACATATTTGGGGATGGGGCCTGCACTTAAATGGGGTGGTGAGGGTTTAAAATGGATTTGTAACAAATTTTAATTTCATTGCAGTATTGAAATATTTTTTGGTGACTGCTTTTACCAACACAAAGAATAAAAAAAAAAATATGACCCTTGTCTCTACATGCTAACTTTTAGAGTTTAGTTAAAAAAAGGGAATCAGAAGTAAAAATCAAAATACATTGTAAGTGAAATGAATGTGGAAAAATAGAGGCCTGGGAAAAAAAAGCAGGGCTATGTAACTCAGCCAAGATGGGCCAGGGGGAATTCCAAAAAATCTAAATTTTTTGCCCCAAAAGGAAAAACCAAGGTTTCTTGTACACAGTAACCAAAGATCAAAATGTATCGCAATGAAAAATGCGAAATAAAAATAAACCAGGGGAGTAGGATAAAGTTAAATGCACGTGAACCCGGGTAGCAAGTGGGGGCAGGGCTGATTCGAAAAATGTTAAAGTTTCTGAGTTGGAGTTTTCATGGAAAAAAAGCCCCGGTGGAGGGCATAGGACTAAGGGGGGAGGGGTTGCCTTGGGAGGTTGGGATACGGAGGGAAAAAGAATTTGTTCGTTTAATCAACAATGAAAAACCCTCCCCCAATGACAATTTGATCTTTCTCCCACAATAAAAGCTAGACTGAGATAAAAAAAAAAAAGTCAAACTCAGAAAAAATTCCCACTTAAATTTTTTAAATGATCAGCTGTTTTCTACATCCCCCAGCATCTGTTGTCTTGCTTTATCACATATTAAAATATGCCCTGACCTCCCACCGGGAGAAAAAGGGTTTTTGTTTATAGGGATGCGCCCTAGGTCTGTATATATTTCTTTCTTCCCCCCTATTATCAAAAAGATCATAAGACAAAAAATCTGCTTTGCAAGATTATATTAAACAAGGTAACTTTGTTTTTTTTTTAATCTTCTGGAATCGAAAATGGCAGTGGAAAACCACGTGACAGCAAATCCAGTCGTTCTTGATGACCTCGCTACCTGTGTGGGGGACGAATCCCCTCCAAGGGACAGCTGCACCCGCCATGGGGAGCCGATTAGGACATTAATTTTCATGAAGACTCAGACAGCTAGGGGTCAAAGGGGAAAATATGGGTAAAATTTCAATACTATGTTCAGTCTTATTTCTACCATGAAAACCCACAGAATTTAACACCTTTTCCCCCCATTACAAGCAACCCAATCTCTGAGACCTTCTAACCCTTTTTTTTCAACAAGGGGCATTCGAGGAGAAGGATTATATTGAAAAAAAAGGGAACTTCCGGGGGGTATAGGGGGTCAAAATTCATTTTAATAAATAATGTTGGTTTTCAAATTTATTTTACTATGCTACTTAGAGAAAGTTTTTTTAACTTTCTGTTTTCCCCCACTCAAAAACCATGGTAAAACCCTTGATCCGGGTATTCCTTTGCATTTCTGCCTTTTGAATGACCTAACAGTGGACACTTGTCTGCCTTTTTCGTGTTCCCCTTTGTTAAAAAAAAGATCAATTTTTTGGTAAATTCTCCTTGTCACCTGAATTTTTTTTGAGGATTATGGGTTGAGGGTGGGGGAAGGAAAACAGAGTACTGCAAATTCAGACAACAAAAAGCAGCCCAAAAAAAGGTTGGGGTTTTAATTTTTTCCCCTTACCCCCCCTTCCCTACCAAACTAAAACAACAAGTTTATACTACAGAGGAAGTTATTTAACAAACATCCCAATGTATATAATATAGAAAAAAGGAATATTTCTTTTGCTACTTTTCTTTAATGAGAAATGGCACTCGGGGGTGTAGAAGAAAGTACCTTCCCCACCTAACACACAATTAAATGAAAGAGCCAGGGAGTATTTTACTTTGAAAGACCACCTAAAATATAAGCACCCAAACTTCAAAAGGGAATTTTTCTAAACATCTTTTTATTTCAGATTACTTGTTATACCTTAGTTAGGGGTAAATGAAATTTTTTTTTAATTTTGAATATCATTTTAGATATCGCGGGAACACTTTGCTGGGGTGACAAAATGTGAAAGGGAAATTACAATATTCTGTCAGAACAACTTTTTAAAAGTTCATTGCCGGGTTTTTCCTGTGTACCTTGCTTCAAAAGCCATTGGGCTTTTTCAAGACCCCATTTTTTTGTGTTAAAGGCAAAGTTTAAATTTTTCTGAAAAAAGATATCAAACCCATTTTTTAAATTCGCTTTTGGTCTTTAAAAACCAATCAACAAATTCATCTGTTCCAAAATTTGGAGATGGGACTTTTTTTAAATTTTTCATAGGGTCTCTTGTTGGGGAGATGAGCCCTTTCTGATTTCAAAGAAACAAAAAGTGATGTTTGCACACATTTGATGAAAATTTAGGGAGAAAACGGTTTTTTTTGCCCCTTCAGAAATGCAAAAGGAACATATTTTTGAAAGAGCCATTAAAAGTTTTTGAAGTCTCTGATGCTTTCCTACTTCCATCTAAAAAAAATTTGCAGTGATTTAAAAATTAAAATTCTTTAAAGGGCTCCCCCCCCCCCATTTTTTTTTTTCCCCCTAAAGTTTTTTTCTGTCCGCTTTTGAACTCAGTCCAATCCAAAATTAACAAGTAGGAGCCCCGCAACAACTTGAGGTCTGAAAATGATTGTTTACTGTGTAGGACTCCCTTCCTCCCGAAAAGTGATTTTACATTTTAGTCTCTAAAAAACAATTTTGATTAAGAAAGGGAATAAATTCGTGTGGTTTTAAATGTGCTTTTTTCTAGAGCTTCTTTGAAGGACAGTCGCGTTTTGGGGATGTAGCAAAAAAGATCAAAATAAGAAAAAAACAATATGGAAACATTATACTTTAAAGTTTCTTATGACTTGTAAATGTAAAACCCAGATAGAAGAAAAAGGGAAAATTTGCAATTACTCCTTTAGGGTTTTAAATTTTAAAAAAATCCCAGAGGAGGAAATCGTTTTAAAAAACCTATTTCAATTATAACGCATTGGATTTGGGGAAAAATTCGAAATTGTCATCAACCACATTAAGGACTCAATTTTTCATCTTGTGGTGTAATGTCCGCTGAATTTTTATGTTTGCATAAAAACCCTGGAGGTCATTAACAATGAAAAATTGGGACAATAAATAGAAGGATTTTTTTCATTATAAATTACTATAACTTTCCCACCAAAACATTCAAGGTGGAGTGTTTATTCCTAAAATTACCTTTTTTCCCTTTTCTTGAGTCAGTGCCGGGCCCTTTTACCCCAAATTTTATTACTTGGGGACTTCCTCCGATTAAGTTTAAAGAGTATTATGAGAAAAATAAATTATCATATGAAACCATAGGGCATAAGAAAAGTGACAGATTGTTTATTTTGTAACTAGCTGCTTTTTACTTAGACTTTTCTCAATTTAAAATTTATTTACACTCTCTTTTGAATACATCATTTTAACCTTTGTGAGGTAACCAAATTTCCACAATAATTTGAGATAGGGTTTCAAAATTTCACTCCTTAATTCTATGGCTCTTTGCTGAAAAGTAAGGGAGAAAAGATCCCCCCCATTTAAAACATGTAACAAGCAAAATTAGGAGTCAAGGCAAGTTTAGCTTTCAAAAAATTTATGATAAAATGAGATTTGTCTGACATTTTTAAACAGGGTCTACAAAAAATTTTCCTAACTTGAGTGCAGTCATTAAGCTTTTAACGAATATTTCATCAAATAAGTAATGAGCTCATTAATTCTTGCATTTTTTCATATGATATATCCAAGGGAAATTTTGAAAGTTTTTAATGGATAATCTTTTGCAAACCCCACTGAATTTTTTTAATTTCACTGGGACATTGTCTAAAAAACGGGGGGGAAATTTCATACTGTTCTTTTATCTTTAAAAATCTCAATGTCACTCCAGAGAAAATTCTGCAACCTGTTGAGGAGACCCATTTTCAGATTACATTAATGCCAACACAAAATGTAATATTTTTTCCCCTTAGATCCCCAAATTTATTGGTTAAATTAAAAATTTATGTAGTATAATAAAAATTTTTTCCCCTTGTTATTCCCAAAAATGATTGCTAGCTTTTAAAATAAAAAACAAAGTCACTTTCTTTTTCTGCTCCTAGTACTTACGACGTTGTTGTGTTTCCCTTTCACACTACTTTGGGTTTGGGGTGTAGATTTTGGGTACAGGGGGTAAAGTACCCCTACTGTAAATACGCACCTTTATAAACATTTAAAGTGACTACTCTTTAAAACAGTTCTTTCAATTTACTATAGTTCTCTCTGCTCTTCACCTAACACCCATATATATAAAATATGTTCTTTTTTGTAACCCCTTTAAAATTGTAAAATCTATTTTTTCCCCCCCTCCCTTTTCATGTTTAGAAAAGCAGGGGCATTTTTAGCTTTTTTTAATTTATTTTGACTTGTTTATTTGTTGTGGTTTCGTTTTTTGGCTTTTTTCCTACCCCCCCCTAAAAATATGGAGAAGCTGGATATTTTATTGTATAGTAATTTTTTAAATTTAACTTCATTACATTTGACTTCTATGTTAAAAATGGGTTGGGACACTTTTTTGGTGTGTGGTATTGGGTTTTTAAAGTTTAAAAACTTAGGGAAAAAAAAATACAAAATTGCATTTGTAAAAAACACATATCCACAATAAAAATTTAATCATAAAAATGAAATTTTGTTTTTTATCATCTTCCACGTTCTTTTGGGTTTAAAACAATGTACATGCATACCTTTGTTTAGGCAAGTAATTATCAAATAAAAAAAAATATTTGGGGCAGTGTATTATTACATCCAAAAAGGACAGTCTGTTCATATTTCTTGGTTCAAAAACACCTGGAAATTTTAAGAGTGGCAATTCATCCCCTGTCCCTTGGTTTCCCATCTTTACAAGGGAAATAACAATCCAATAACTCATCATTTTAAAGTGAGAAATTTAAAGAAGTAATTCATGTTGATCATTTTAGCACAAGCCCAAACTATTAAGCACTCATTAAACTTCACTATTTAAAAAAATGTTTAGGGGATATGAAAAGAATTAATTCTAAATTTGCATTGCTTGTAAAGCAAAAGATAGAAATATAACAAAATTTCACATAATGTACATTTATAGATAGCAAAATATATGTAAATTTAATTAACTTTTTTAATTCTTAAAAAAGAACTAAATTTATCACATTTACAAGTTCTGTTTTATATTATTTTTTTGATGTCATTTATATTTTAATTAATGAATTTTATAATATATCTTTGAGTATATTTGGGAAATTTTTTATCATTATTTTACTCTCAATTCAATATGGAAAAAATAAACAGCACTCCTAAATAAAATATCAACAGTTCTCTGACAAATTTTTTACTTTTTCTTTTCCTATTTTGTTTAACCTTGGTTTTTTTCCAAAACCCTGGCAGGACCTTTGGTCCTACCAAAACATCCTTAAAACATTGGTATACCAAACATCCTTGAAAATTTTTTCCTTTCCAAAAGTCCATGGGGAAAAATTTGCCTGCCAGAAGTCCTTGATACTGGGGCCAAAACCCAAAACCATTTGGCATGGGCCAAGTATTCATGGGCTTTTGGACGGAAAAATTTTTTAAAGGGCCTTTTTGGAGGGCCAAATTTTATGGAATTTGAGCACACCCAGGGTCCCCGCAAATATCAAGAATTTTTGGTATGCACCAAATGTTTTTAGGTGTTTTGGATAGGACCAGATGGTTGCTAACTCAGGGTTTTACTAAACCCTTTGCTGAGGATACAACAAAGTCACAGCTTTAAACCCATTTAAAATTTTTTCACTAAGATCTATTTAAAATTTAAAATCAATTGAAACAACTAACAATTTCTTTATTTGGAATAATTTTTTATTGGAACAGTATCAAGTGCTTAACCAATAAAACTCTTGGGACACATAAAAAAAAGAAAAAAATCTAAACCTTTTGTTCAGGATAAATGCATTTTTTTTAAAAAAAATTTTTTTCCCTATAATGTGTGTCCTATAATTATGTGTGTGTAAATTAAAATTTCAGCACACCAAAAATTTTTGGAATTCCCAACAATTTTAGAAAGAATATTTTCTAAAAAAAAATCTCACAGGAATTGATTGAGCACAATGCATTGTACCTAACATTGGGAAATTTCTGTTATTTTTTTATGGTTTTTAAAAGCGTTGTCCTTTGTAAAACAGTGTGTTGTATTTTTTGGGTAAGAATAAGAATTAATATTTTTTTGGAACAATTTGCCCGGAATGAAACTAAAAGAAACATGAAGGGGATAAACATTTTAGGAAAAACCCCAAAATCTTAAATTCTTTCCCAGAAGCAAAACCAAATTTTCATATAATTCTAATCAACCCCTTAAAATATTTTAAATTTTTTTTTATTTTTACCTTCAGATACCCAGGTTTTTAGAAATAACTATATTCATACCATTTCTGGACTTTTTTTTTATAATTAAACTTAACAGTGGTGTCTTCCCCTTTTTATGCCTTTTTTCATTATTTCTACATGATATAAAAAGATGACTACTTTGTTCTCCTATTTTTGGGCTACCAGAGCCAAGTCACTACATTGCAACTCAAGGTAAAACTTTGCCTTTTTAAATAGAGTAGAATAATCAAATAATAATGAGTAATCAGACTTGCTTAATTCTCCAAAAGATGTTTTCTTTCAGTTTTTATCTGAGTTAAAAAAAAATCAGCTCTTCCAGTTGACACTGTTTTTTATTTTTGTAAATACAATTTTTTATCTCTTTAAAATTTTATAAATTAAATCTTGATTTTTTTTTTTTAATTAAAAGTAAAAGAAAGCTCTGGTAGTCTTTGGATTTGGTTCTTGGGATCTGGATGTCCCAAGCACTAGTAAAGAGTGCTGGGAGAGAAAAACTTCTTTTTTTTACGAAAGCACTGAGATCTCATTTATATGAGCACCCTTTCCCCAGCAGGCTTTTTTGCCCGGGTGCCTACCCAAAGGCAACATTGCTTAATAGATTTGGACTGTCGCAACATTTTTTTTTAAATCAAGATAAGAATAACAAAGGGTGAAGGGGAAATTTGTCGAGTTTTTTTTTCTTGGAAAAGAGAAGTAAAGAAATCTTGTTAGAGGGCACTTGGGAATAAAGTAACCTTAGACCATACCAAGACCCCCTAGTTTTTCCCCAAATGCCTACTGACCCTCAAAAGAAAACGCACATCTTTTTTTATAAAAAGGGGAAAATAAACAAAAGTTTTAATTTCCCCGTTTTGCAGAGGTCTTTCTAATGTTTTTCACTATTTTTTGGAGTTTTACGAGTTTAATTAATTATAAACTCTTTTTAATTTGAAAAATCAGCCCTGTAAATGATATTTTTTTTCATGGATAGGGAAAATTTAGCCTAGTAGATGCTTTTGCAGTCAAAAAAAGGTGATACCTTAAATTAAACCTTCCATAATCATGGTTCTTCATTAACCCCAAACTTTCCGTTTATAAATGATTTGTATATATTTTAATGTAAAGTGTGCTGTTTGGTTGAGGGGCATAAAACTTCCTATTTTTTCCCCTTTACATGAAGATGAATTAACAAACTTAGAGACAGATTTTAACCTGCTTCCCGGGGTTCTGAATAAGAATCTGCCTGCTAATGCAAGAACCAATTTATCATGGGTCGGGAAAAAACCCCCGGGGAAGAAATGACAAAACCCCTTTGTGTTCTTTCCTGGGAAATCCATGGGCAAAGGCCCGGGGGTACAGTCCCCTGGGGGTTTCAAAGAGTTGGACACACTGAATGACTAAACAACAAGAACAAGAACAAAAAACAGATTAAAATACCCAAAAAACCTATGCTATCTTTTAAATTGGGAAAAACAGAAGGCAAAAGAAGCAAGCAAAAATTGTCACACCTATTTTTTTGCCCTTTTGTGTGAATTTAGGTATGATGAAATTTAGTACTTTTTGTGACATTTGGCTAGCCCTTTTTGTTTTCTACTTTGGGGTTTTTTGTTTATATTGTTCTTTTTCTTTTTTAATTCTTTTTAACTACAAAATTTCCTGATAACTACTATTCAAATTAATTTTTTTTAGGCCCATTTTTGAAACAGGGATGATTTTTGGGGAAAGATCTGGCAAAGCAGTCTGCATGCTTTTTGTGGTCACAAATTTATTGAATTTTCCGGGTAAGGGCAAAAAAAAACCCTGTTGTTATAACATATCATATAAGTTGAACAAAAAACAAAAACATTGAATAGAATACCCTTTAATTGTTTGAAAAAAATTTTCTTAGGCAAGTATTTCAAAATGAGGCTCCTAATGATCTTTTATTGCTAAGAAAAAATTTGATTTCTCACTTAGTAAAGTAAATACGCTTTGATTTTTTGTTAAATTAGTTGATTGTCAGCTTGTAGTTTTTTTTAGAGTACACAAAATCTTCTATTTATTGTTACGTTTCTTTATTTATGGGTTTTTTAAAAAATTTTTTATGATTTTAAACGACTTTTTAAATATGACCCGAAGAGTTATCGCTAAAACTAAATATCTTGGTTAAAGTGTATTTTGTATTTAGTTTACCCATATTTTCTTTTTTTCATTAGGTTTTAAAAGCTATAATATTGGTGGATACCGAATTTATGGTACTTAAAAAAAACTTTTTTAGAAAGGAACCACTTGCCGAAATTAGTCAGGACATTCACCCGGGAAAAGGGGAAGTACCCCAAACCCTTCTACAAAATTTAAAAAACTGAAATTTTTTTTTTTTTTCCTTAAAATCTCTGTCAAGAGTTGTTTTAAGGATGCTATAAAATTCATCCATTTACTTATTCATTTCACAAGTATTTATTTGAGAGCATAACAGTACCAGGGGGTTTTTTGAAACCCTTAAAAACATATTAAAGCCCCCTTTTTTTTGGGGAAAAGTGTTGAAAAAGTAACAGTGAGTAAAGGTTTTAAGGAATGGGGGAGAGTAAAAAATCCCCTGGAAGGGTAATATATCCATGGAAGGGTTATATCCCCCGGGGGGTTGTCCAGACGGGAAAAAATTCTGATGGAGGGGAAAACTTATTTTTAGAGTTTTGATATTCCGCGCAGTGAGAAATTATGGAGTCTAGATTTGAGGATAGGGAATGAAAGGGAAAGAAAAATATTTAAATCAGGGAAAACACAGAGCCAATAAGTGAGGTTTTCTGACCACTGTGATGTTTTTTGTTTTAGAAAGTAAAAATCCAGCCCCTTTGGGGGGTTTTAGCCCAGAGAAAAATGATCCGATTTTTTTTTTTAAGCAGGTTCAGAAAAAAGAAGCTAGTAGGCTTGAGAGGACTAATTTTAAACATAAAAAACAAAACATACATTGTTAAGAAAAGTTTAATAATTGACCACCAAAAGTATAAAAAATCTGTATCAAAAAAATTTTAATTAAAAGAGCAACAAAAAAAGAAATTGTGATTATTTAATATCTTAACTCTACTTTAATATAAATATAAAGGAAATCTAGAATCTCTGCCCCACAAAAAGCAACTGCTTCCCTTATGAAAAAGTTTTACCCATGTGTGGTATACCCAAATTTTTTCTTTCAAAAAAGCAAGTTTTTTTAGAAAAGAAAATAATCTTCATTGATTTTAAAAGGAGGATAATATTTTCATGGGTTGCTGTCATATTTAAATTGCATAACCTCCCCTTTTTCCCGGTGGCGCTAGTGGTAAAAAACACGCCTGCCGATACAGGGGGAAAATAAAACTTGGTTCAATCCCTGGGCAGAAGATCCCCTAAGAACGGCAGGCAACCCACCCAATACTCCTTCCCGGAGAGTCCCCCCGGGCAAGGGGGCCTGGCTCCATAGGGTCGCACAGAGTTGGGCACAATGAAGCGATTCGCACACACCACAAGCCTCTGTAAAACAGTAAAAGCAATGTTTTATTACAGAATTTTAGAATATTTATATCCTTTGCCACAAATTTTACCTTTTATGCACCCCTCCCAAGAAATTTTTTAAACTCCGTTGACTTTAGGGCTTCCCTAAAGTTCAGTTTGGAAAAAAATCCCCCTCATGAGGGGGACCGGGTTCCATTCCCGGGTTGGGAAGATTCCCGGAGAAGGGAAAGGGTCCCACTCCATATTCCACCCGGAGAATTCCGGACTGTATAAGAACAATATAATTATCATTATCACATTTATAAATATTATAAAAAATTTTTGGGAAAAACAACAGAATAAATGACAAAGATAAGGAGATTTCAAGAAAAGAACCATCAACAATTTAAGAATAGTAATTCCCTTTCTTGAAACAGATAATTTGGAAATAATTTTCTTATAATTATGAAAATCAATCAGCCTTTGCTGTCCACCTGGAACTATCATAACATTTTTTCATCGCTATGCGCTTCTAAGTCACCTCATGCTCCCAGTCTCTGTGACCTTTTGGGCTGTAACCCCCCAGCCTGTTCTGTTCATGGGATTCTCCAGGCAACAAAATGCAGGGGGTTTTGCCATGCCCTCCTCCAGGTCTTCCCCATCCAGGGATTGATCCCACCTCTCTTATGTCACCTGAAATTGGCAGACAGGTTCTTTACCACTAGCACCACCTGGGAAGCCCCTTATCGCTATACTCCAATATAAAATATAAAGTTAAAAAGAAATCAATCACAAACTTAGTTATAAAGGAAACTTAAATACATAATAAAAATTCAAGATTTTTCCCAAAATCCAGTGGAAAATAAAAAACAAATCCACTGACCAGCAACTCCTCAAATTAGGTTCAGAAATCACCAAAGGCCTCTTATGAATAATCTTTGAATGAGCTATGCCTCCAATGAGAAGAGCCAACTCATTAAAAAAGACCCTGATGCTGGGAAAAATTGAAGGCAGGAGGAAAAGGGGGACGACAGAGGATGAGAGGTTGGATAGCGTCACTGACTCAATGGAAAATGAGTTTGAGCAGGCTCCGGGAGATAGTGAAGGACAGGGAAGCCTGGCATGCTTCAGTCCATGGGCTCGCAGTAAAGACACGACTGAGTGACTGAAACACAATTGCCTCAAAAACTAAAAATATATTATGAAGATAATTTATATCAAAATATTCCAAAGTTAGGAGAAAAATATATAATCAAAAGTGATTTCTATCATGAAAGATAGTCTAAAATCTTGTAAAAAACAGTTAAACTAGAAATCGGGGGGAAAGTCAGTAAAACAAAGGGAAAAATAAATATAAAAATGAGACACTGAAAAAAAAGAATAAATTTAATAAAAAAGCCGTTTCTTGAAATGATCAATAAAGTAACTAAGCCACTTGTCAATTACAAATGATGAGCAATCAAAACAAAATATGTGACACTGGGTAACACAAAGTGACAGAACTATAGCTATAGTGCTATTAAGAAAGTTATATTATGTGTTTAATTTAGAGACAGATCTCAGTCTAGATACAAGAAATTTTTAGCAAATAATTATTTCCAGTATTTAACCCAAGGAGAGCTCGGGATCTGAACAGCTGGTAAAAGAAAAAAAAGAGTGTTGAAATTTGCCATTAAAATTGCATTATGAAAAAAAAAAATAAAATAAAATAAAATAAAATTGCATTATGGTTTCATAATTGAGGGGTCTTTAACCTCTAAAGAATAAATAATGAATAGCTAATGCCTAAGTTAATCAAACTATTTAGGCCATAGAAAAACCATTAAAAACCCAAATAAATATGTTTTAAAAGCTAGCAGAACTGTGATAATAGAACCACATAAAGACAGGACTCTCTCAAGCTCTTCTCTGTCTCTCTTTTTAGATCTCTCCCTGTTTCTCTTTCTCAAGTATGCACACATACAGTTTAATTCAGGACATACTGAAAATGTGAATCCAGCATGAGTTAAGAAAAGATCACTACATGATTTATAAATGATTGCTTTTTTAAGATTTAAAGATTTTACAACTGTGGTAGAAATGTAAAAAAATATTTCATTATCTCAGTGCATTAAAGGAAAAAAATTTCCTGTTTTTTTCTTAATACATATTGTAATGCACCTAATTTTTTTTAAAAGACATTTATAGTAATACTCCAATTATATTAGAAAAAAATAAGGAGACCCCTAAATTTTGATAAAGCTGTTTCAACAATAACCAGTAGCTACATATGAAGGAGTGAAAAACTAGAGGCCTTATAGTTACTAATAATCAGAGATGCAATGTGGATAATCATGGTCACTAGTGTCCAACGTTTTGGAAGCTCTAGGAAATTAAATAAGACAGCAAAGGAATAAATGGCAAAACTATTAAAAAGGGTGCAATTATTTTAAAAGGGGTAATGATTTTTTTTTTTAAGTCATCTGTATTTTTTACAACTTTTTTAAAACAGAATGTGACTTGAGCACTACATTTCCATTCACAAAAAAATTGCTCCAAGTTACTTTTCCAGCGGCTTTACAACATGCCTGAGCAGGGTTATAAGTTTGCTACTCTAAACAATATTTTTCTTTGGAAAACAAGCCCTATGTAATGATTTTATACAAAAAAAAAACTAGTTAGAATATTTTAAAAAAGAAAATCAAAATTAGTTAAGTGACTAATTCAAGATACGGAGATCCAAACATCCATCCTAAAAGGGGATCAGTCCTGGGTGTTCACTGGAAGGACTGATGCTGAAGCTGAAACTCCAGTACTTTTGGGCCCCCTCATGTGAAGAGCTGACTCATTGGAAAAGACCTGAAAGCTGGGAGGGGTTGGGGGCAGGAGGAGAAGGGGATGACAGAGGATGAGATGGCTGGATGGCATCACCGACTCAATGGGCATGAGTTTTGATAAACTCCCGGGGGCTGGTGATGGACAGGGAGGCCCGGCGGCTGCAAATTTATAGGGTCGCAAAGAGTCAGACACGACTGAGCAACTGAACTGAATTCAAGATAATTTTCATTATATTAATTAATAAAGATATAGATTTTTAAAAAACCCTTTCATAATAATAAAAATTCTTAAGTATCTCTTCTTGCTGTTGTTCAAATTCTTTGTGACCTCATGGACTGTAGCCCACCAGTTCCTCTGTCCATGGAATTCTCGAGGCAAGAATACTGGAGTGGGTTTGCCATTCCTTCTACAGGGGATATTTCCAACACAGGATTGAACCTCCCATCCCTGTATTGCAGGCGGTTTCTTCACACTGAGCAACCTGGGAAGCCCTCTGAAGTATCTATAAATTTATATTTAGCAAGAAGAAACAGGTCCAAAGTGAATAAACCATTACAAATGTGTTGAAGGACACAGACTAAGATATGAATAAAATGGAGACATGCCCCATGCCCCAGAATGGGAATACTTGGCATTAAAAAACTCCTTATGGAGTTGATACAATTACAGCATTACTAGGTTTTTTTTTTTTAGGGTTTATTTTTAATTTATTTTCCTCATATAAAAAAAACTGGAAAGAGTGATTTTTAAAAATCTATATATTTCAAAAATTTTTCAGGAAAATATAAGCAAAATGAATAGTAAGAAACATGCACTGCCAATATTAAAATTTTCTAAAGAGAGCAGGGCCCTTACAGCAACTCCAGCAAAAGGATCAAAGCTGAGGAGATGATCTTTGAACAATGTATGGCCTTCCTCAGTAAAGTTGACTTCAAAAGGTACTTAAGAAAGTGATTTTGTTTGCATGATTTCATAGTGATGTTTATACTGTCACTATTATGCTACTTGTTGAGCCCTGCTTTTTGTGGGGTTTTGTACTCGGAACAGGAAAGAAAAAGAATTAAAAAGATGTGATCACTGGCTTCCAAGGCTTTGGTGATATTTAGGATGGAATTAAAATTTCTCATTTAGTTCATTTATTTCATGCAATTTTTTCTACCTTTTCTGAGGAAAAAGTAAGATTGAGATTTCACAGAGTTCATAGTAGAGTTGTAAATAATAGACTATAGTGGGGCTTTTGGGGGGCCACAAATGTGGATTTCTTAAAAATAAACTCTGCAGCATCTCATCTGAATTCTCCAATTTCTGTTCCTTTCAATCTATGGGCTTTTTTTAAACAAAAGGAAGGGAAGAGTTTGAAATGTGCATTGAAAGGTTTCTCTAAAAATTAACCCAATAGGAGAAAGGCACAGCAATGGATGTTTTCTTCTTTCAGTTTGTATTTTTGTTGCTATAAATAATCCTCTGTGTGCTGATTTATTTCACAGAGCTAAGAAAAATAGTCTGGCCAAAGAACAGTTTAGCTGTCTGTATATTTTTACAAACCCCATCTAGAGTAGCACTGTTCGGGAAAATCCCTACATGCCATGCTTCAAAACCATTTTCAACATGGCTAAGCAAGGCATTAAAATCTCTTTGAAAGGTGAGAAGCAGAAAGTTGCTTTTATACACCACTTGAGAACTCAGTGCGTTGGGTCAACAGGCAGCATTTTAACTTCCCATTTCTTCATTTCCCCTAATCATTTTATGTGTTGTCATTCCAAATAAGGAACAGACTGTCAAGGTAAATAAAATTTACCCAGACTTACAGAACTGAGCAAGACTTCTTATTTTCTTTCTTTGGCAGTTGTCTGAAAAAAGTAAAGCTCCTAGGCCATGTCAGCATCCTTTTTCAGCAAAAGCAGTATTTTGATAAATTTCTTATGTTTTTCATTGTCAGTCAGGTCTAGTACCCATGGTGTCTTTTAAAGGCTCTATTTGGGGCTTGAAACACTTCTTTATGTCTTTGCACAGAGAGGATACAATAGATCCGTGAAGTTAAACAGTTCCATTTCACTGGCTGGCCTGACCAAAGGAGTACCCTACCATGCTACCGGCCTTCTTTCCTTCATCCGGCGGGTCAAATTTCCAACCCTCCTACGCTGGTCCCATCGTTGTGCATTGCAGGTGAGTGGTGGTCCAATTTACATTGACTTTGTGCAGCCAGCTTTTTTAAAAATATCCAAAAAAAAGCTTGCAAACACAAAAACTAATGCATGTTTTCAAGGTTAAAACTGTTTGCCAGTTTAAACAGAAAGGTAAAACAGCAATAAAATACAGGTTAGCTTCTAAGGAAAATATAAAAGAAACTTCAGAAATAAATCCATTCATCTTAATGTGTGTAGTACTGTCCATAATTGTGAATGTAGAAGCTCTGCCTTTAGTGGCAACATCAGCACGTGTGTTGTGGGTTATTTTTTAATCACTTTTGCAAAGCCTATGTAGTATGGAATAGTAGATAAAGCCAGATATTTCTTGCCAATTTAGTAGTTTTCCTAATAGAAGCCAGCTTTTAAAACTAAATTTGAGGCATACAAATTTTATTAAATGGCCTAAATTACAAGAATTTGTGCTGTAAAACAGCTACTTTAAGAATTTTTTTAAAAGCCCACCCCTTAAAGACTTTGAAAATACATTAGTAAAATTCAGCATATATATGCCAGAAAAATGTGCCTATTATCCAGACTTCCTTCTGATTAGAAAAATTTCTTAAAATAATTACTCAGAGACACTAAAAGCAAATTACATGGCCTCATTTTGAGATATGATATAGAAAAATGTATACTGAATCTGAAAAGCTTTTCCCAAATGCTGCACACCATTCCCAAATACTGTCCCTTCCAAGGTACATAATAGGTTGTGCTTAAGTATTTTCCTTCCCGAAAATCCCGCCTATTCAGTATTTAAAGACCACATATAAAGGAAAAATAAAAAAACAGAGAATGAAATAAAAGTAAGGTGTCTCCCTTAGGATCAGATACTGTGTACCTTGAAAAAAAAATTACAATTCAATCCCCCTCAAAAAAGTCGATATACTCTTCAATCACTTTCCCGTCTCAAACCCTGGGAAAAGTGACTGAGAAGATGGTAGGCAAGAAAAAAGAAACAGAGGGTAGCCACAATACCTTTGACTTAAATTTCTTAAAGAACAGTTAAGTTAAGAGAAAGACCAAATCCAGACTTCAAAGAAACAAAAGTTAAAGTTGTCTGTGCATTTAGAAAATGAGATGAATGGGTTTTCAATTATGTAGTGTCTTGACTTATCAGAGGTTTCCTTTCCTATGAATTGCCTGTTTCAGTAGTGTGCCAACAGTCTCAGATATGCTCTCGAAACACAAGTTCATTTTCTGCTTCCACTTGGGCATCTGAATTTATGGAAGAGAGGGAGTGACTACAAAGCAATTTTTCCATAAAAATCTGAACTATACCTTTTTGCTCCATTGACTTATTTGTATAAAATGAGAAATCTTCCCAAGGGTAAATAATCAACAGTATATTATGACTCGACTACTGAATATAGTATACTATATTCAGTATATTATATACTGTATATATATATAGTATACTAATATACTACTCGATACTGAAAGGGCCCTGTTAAGAATTTATTTCATACCTAACAATTCTTTTTCAATTTTTAATTTGGATCACCTTGTAAATATTCTTTCTACTGTTGGTCTTCTCCCTGGTAACAAGAACATTTTTTTCCCCCACCCTCACTATTAACACTTCCCCTGAAATGTGATTTTCCATTTAAAGGTTTTAGATTAATATTCTTTGCCTTGACCAGAATCTGTCTGACGAAGACAGATTGCTATATTTTACCAGAGTGCCCCCAATGACATGAATATGAGTCTTTTGATCTCAGGTGAAATTTTAAAGCATAAATCCACTCCTTGATCATTCTATGAGCTTGAATTTTTTGTAAAATGAAGACTGTTATAAGAGCTATGAACTTAAAGTGACAAAATTTACATTATTTTCAAAACACAATTTGATTTACAAAGCTTATATCTTTTAATTTGTTCCAGTCCTCAGTTTCACCAAAGTAGGTTCTCTACATTGAAGCTATTTGTTCGTTAACAGGCATTTACACAGTACATACAAATTTTTGTCTTGTACTTTGTTGAATCAATTTGATTCACTTATTTGAAAATCAGATGGGTCTTTCAATTTGTATAGACATGCTTCCTGCAGTTCTTTAGATCTGTTTTATTTTTCAGTGCTGGTGCTGGGCGAACTGGTTGTTACATTGTGATTGACATCATGCTGGACATGGTTTGAAAGAGAGGGTGTTGTTGACATCTACAATTTGGTCAAGCCTTAAGATCTCGTCGTATCAATAGGGTCCAGACAGAGGTTGTTGATTGTTGATTAACCTCAGGTGGTCTTTTGGTTTGCTTTCCAACATTTAAATCAAACTAAATAGTAGGTGTTTGTCCCATAGAAAAAATAGTAGCTCATCAAGTCATAGAAAAATACTGGTATTTTTATTAATATTTTATATAGAGAGAATTTTTTGATGACAGGAAATTGTTTTAAAAATATTTGAAAATTTTCTTTTTTTGATAGGAACAGTACATTTTTATTCATGATGCCTTTTTTAGAAGGCCTGCTTAATGTGGAGAAACTGCCATAAACCCGTTTGAAATTTAAAGCTGATATTTTGATATTTATTAGAATAGACTCCCAGACAAACCTTCACATCTCAAAGATGAATTCCAGGTATTATTATTTCTAGCACCTTTTTATGAGTAACTTATTACAAATTTGGGCCTGGGCATTCTTAATTTTTTCCAAGGAAGGTCTTTCAAGTCAAATTTATAACCTTTGACCCTATTTTAAGTATAATATAACGTGTCTCTTTCATTATACAGTTGTTATACAAAGTTATAGACTCAACTTTTTTATAAGAGCTCATATCATATCTGCTATATTTTGAAGGGGAATTGAATTCAGACACAGGGAAAGTATGTAGAAAAGTTACCATAAAGTCAAGTTTAGTGATAATTTGTGTTATCTTTTCAATCTTTTTTAAAATGCATTTATGGAGTTTTACCTTCTGTGTCACTCAAGCACTTTTAAAAATAATAGCTGCAGTTTGTGCTAAAAAATCATCTTAATCCCAAATGTTTTTACTGCCCTTAAAAAATCCCTAAAGCCGTTGACTATGAAATCAAGAATAACTCTAAAAACCTAATTCTTTGATTCTTTGGCCAGTGTTCTTTGCCATAGCACGTCCTCAAATCTGGCACATTAAACTGTTTACAAATTATAAGTTTGATGATGGGACATCATCATGGGTGCTTGATTGCATTTTCTTTGGTTAGACAATACCCTTCTGCAGGTTGCTGTGTTGTTTAGCATCCCTTTCCCCCTTTTAAAGAGAGGTACATTGAACAATGTGTATATTGTTTCTCTGTCACTTCTCGGGCTTAGTAGCTTTAACTACGAAGTCTATCAGCCTGTCATCATGGCAAATGTCATTGCCTTGCACAAATTTCTTTGCTTTCTACTTGGCCTCCCTAAATGCTTGAAAGATCTGTGTTATGCTGTGAAATGGGTCACTGTCTTTTAACCTGGTTCCCTTTTCTTTCCAGACCTTGAATTCAGTCACCCCTCGACTACAAGCTGAGGACTGCAGTATAGCATGCCTGCCAAGGAACCATGACAAGAACCGTTTTATGGACTGCTGCCACCTGACAGTGTCTGCCTTTTTTAATTACAATTTGAGGGGGAGAGTAGTAACTACATCAATGCTGCTCTTATGGATGTAAAAGACTGCTCTCTTTGTTAGTGTAAAATTTTAAAGAAAAGCTGCAAAATTGATGAACACTGGTTAGGTTTTCTTTTCAAGAAAATTTAAATGGCCTAAAAGGAAAAGTAGAAACTTCCATTGTAATACAAAATTTTTGGACAGTGATTTTGAATTTCCTTACAGTGGTTCTTAGGCACTATAAAATTTTAGGCTTGACTGTAAGTTTAAACAGTTGATTTTCAATTGTTATAAAAGTTTTGTACAAGAACTATCTGCAGGTGATAGTTTTCATCCTGATTATTTTCAGGAAAGAGATTCATGCTTATCTATTTTGAAAAATAGTTAGGAAAATGAATTTCTTAAGTCAATAGAATGTCATATTCTACTGAAATTGTGTTAATTTTGGAAACTTTTATCTCTGACACTAATAATTTATAGCTAACTATAATTACTCCAAAAATTTTTATAGCTAACTTGTATCATTTGTTATTAATTAATAAGATATAAGGGAAGGCATGGAAGATACCAAGTTAACACATCAATCGTCATGAAAAGAACTCTCTTACCCTATTTCCAGTCTTTGTATTGTAGATGGTGTGGCATGTAACTCACATGTCAGCATCCCATAGACACCCCAATATGAAAAGAGAATTTTAAAGTAGTCTTTTTCCATCTTGTTTGCTTCCCTTTGGGGAAAAAGCAAAAAGGGGTTTTAAGTTCAGCATCCTGTTGGTTTGTCACCTTCCTTCAAGGGCATTTCTAGTTTCTGCCCTTTAGATATGGAGCCATAATAAGGAGAAACCAGAGTCAGGGTTCATTCCTGGGTGATGAATAATGAAGCTTTCTAAGTCATTGCTCCTATTGAGTTCTCCAAAATTGGTTTCTGATAGCAGAGACTTGTCAAAGCCTATTGCCACTTCTAATTTTCACCCAGTTACTTTGCTCTTCTTTATTCTACAGAGCAAAATATTTTTAAAGGTAAGCCAAGTGGAAAGCTACAACTCTTGCTGTGACCAGAGTCTTGCCTAGTTATTACTCTTGTCCCCTGAAATCACACTAGATCCTCATTATAGTTTTCTTGCTGTTTTAATCATCTGCAAAGTCAAACATACTAAATAATAGAGAAAACACACAGACCTTTTTTTTCTGAGTCAGTCTTTTATTTAGAATGAAAAAGGGTGAGAAGAAGAAAATAACATTAGAAAGATATTGAGGCATTTTTTGTCTTTGATATCTCTTTCAAATTTTTTAATTTCCCGTTGTTTTCTGGTCCGTAGAAGACAGAACCTTGTATTCTGTGTGTTCCTATCTTCTGTTTAATTCACTGCAATTCAACACATATATTTTATAGTCGAAACTGCCCAGTGGATTTGGGAGTGTGGGTTTGGGGCTACAGAAAAGTTAGGTCTGGGTTTTGGGTTTTTGAATGGGGCTCATTGTTCAACACTCCCACCCTTTCCCTTTCCCGTGAGTGTCATACTTGTCATGCCTGTGAAAACATGAGGTAAGGCCAAGAGTCGTGTGATATCAAAGCCTTAGATGTGCTCCTGCACTTGGAGGAAAGAAATAGGGACTTCTCAGTCTTCTCCTCATCTGTCTCCCCTCCCCTGTGACTTATTCATACAGGGAATAGAGGGCTTTTCATTTCCTTTGACTTACTTTCCCATGGAGCAGACATTTAATTGGAAGGGGAATTTTTATTTCTTTCTTCTGATCCTTTCTCATAAGCCTTCATTTTTCCCTTAGGAGGGCACTCACCCAGCTACGGGTGGGGACTTTTTGAGGTCTTAAGGCCATGTAGAAGCTGCTGGTGAATTACTGTCTCCTCAGATTTATCCTGCAGTCTTCCATGGAGTGAAATGCTATGGTTAGCAGCATTTCCAAATGATGATAGGATCTGTGAAGCTCACAGGTCAGTTTCTAAAATGGTGTTGAGACACCTGAAGGATTTAAAGAGTAAAATGTTTCAACTGAGTTAGCAGATCACTGACAATTTTTTTCAGCATTAAAAAATCTACCTCAGGCAGCTGTCTAAATTATATTTTTACAAATCCTTAGTTTATTACATAGAAATATATATTTCTATTTTAGTGTAGATCATTAGTCTGTAGAAGAAAAGATTATCTGGCCCAGATGAATCCATCCTCTCTTTCTAGAAGAGAGAATGGTTGTGTCCCAATCAGGGGACCTTGGTCAACAAGGAGTCATTCGCTCTTACCTGGGCCCGGGGAAAGCATTAGTTTTACTCTGTGGCACTTTAAAAATCTTAAATGATTAAAACTATCATTCGATCATTGATATTGTTAGAAAATTTTCCCAAAAAAACTATGGGATGTGGATGGGCCCACAAGATGTGTTGAAATGTTTAATATAATAAAAAAGCACATGAGTTTTGAGGCACATGTGGTGCTTATTCTTATTTGCCTTTTTCTTATTTGGAGTGGGGAAGAGCCAAACAGTTTCATAACAGTTGCTAGTGATAGAATATATTCATAGACAGACAAAACACAACCCGGAAAATTACATGTCTTTAGCCCTTAGACTTTGGAAGACTGAAACAGCCCAACAGGTACCTCACAAAGGATCTTAGCCTCAAGAAGTTTTTTTTTTTAAATTTTTATTTTTGTATTTATCGTATATTTACTTTTATTCAACAAAATTAATTCTTGGGTTGAATTGCTGCCCAGGCACAAAAGGGATACCATCAGGTTGACTGTTACTAGCTGCAGCATGTTGGGAGCTGTTATTCCACGCTGGAGCAGCAGGCTGACTTCAACTCCATATGAAGACGTTGAGTCTTCCCCAAACCCCACATTGAAGTGTATTGAATCTGCTTGCACAACTGATTATTCATTCTAAATTATTATTTTTCCCTATCTACCTTGTTTTTTTTCACAGAGCTACAGGCAACCAGTGCTTTCATTGTCACACAATACCCTCTGCCAAACACTGTGAAAGATTTCTGGAGGGCTAGTGTTTGATTACGGGTGTACTTCCACTG
>JAJLRB010005362.1:0-35073 GCA_020976825.1 Odocoileus hemionus | reverse complement strand
AATGGATGACCTTTGACCAATGTTTTTTTGACTACACAAACTTTATGTATAAACATTAAGCTATAAAGGCCACACCACCTTTATGAATCACGCCATTTTAGTCACACATTCACCACTGCTTCATGACTTACACCATATATATCCCACCAACAAGACATCACAAACTTATTCTCCCATCTCACCCACGATTAAATTTCCTCCAGTATCTGTTTAAAAAACCCCTTTTATCGATTTCCCACACACATCTCTGTAAAAAGTCCACATACTCAAAGCAGGAACATTTTCATTTGCTACATCAATGAACTCTTTATGACATCAAAACCCCCAAATTGTTTAATAAAACCCCCTATTTCTGACATCATACAATATTTTGTATCACACAACTGCTTCATGACACACCAGATTTCCCTACATCTCCCCCATTTACCCAACCCTGTATCGTGTTTTCACCACTCTGACGATGACACAAAACAAGATGAAAAAACCATTTGGCTACATATGACATCATACACACCCCATGAATCGCTTTCGCACTTTATGACATCAATCCCAGCTTTACGACATCAGGCCACTGCTTCTATATCTTTTCCCCTATAGGGACAAATACCCAGGTTTGGACATCTCCCCCCAAACCTTGTCTCACCCCCACTTTATATGTAATGTCCACCCACTGGGTTTGTGAATCCGTATCCAACATTTTTGAATAAAACACACGTTTTGAACGAAACAAACTTTAGTCGACACACACCCTCCTCGTATTGGGGGATCACCCCCTGTAACAGTGATATAAAAAACTGTATGTATTTCACACTTTAAAAGGGTGAATTTGCACTTAACGACATCCAGCCCGCTTTTGACATCAAACACTCTGTTTTTTGGCATCAAAGCTAGCGTTTCCCCCATCACAGCCTTACATCTGACAACATCCCCCGTATGTTGTATCCACCAATTAAAGATGATTTAAAAACCCCTTGTTTTTGTTATTTCCGGAAAAATATGTTCAATATGTAAACAACATAATGACATCACATTCACTCTGTATGTCAGTGCTACATCATTACCGCTCTAGACATCACATCCTCTGTATTCATGTATGACACACATATATCTTGACATCGCGCCCCGTAGCCGCCGTCATAACTTTACAGTGAATTGAAATATACCACACCTGCAATATGTTTGACCTCAAACCCAACTATAAATATGACATCATATGAATTCCTATTTGATATCACACCCACTTCTTTATAAACCATCTCCAGACCTGTATTCCATGACAGCCTCATCCGCCCTATTCAAATACATACATGACATCCACTGCTTAAAGCCTGCACCATCACAGTATCAATATACTGGTTGACATCACATGCCACAGTAATACGGGACAAGACACCTCCTATATTTATGACATCACACTCAGTATATATGCCATCTCTACCATGGTGTAATGAATGACAACGACTAATCACTAGTATCCACCAACAATCACACTGACATGACTATTACATCGGTGTAAGTCCACACATCACTTGAAATGTTATATTAACCCAAAATGAAAAAAAAAAATTACAGACAAAAAAACCCTCTGGACTGTGTGAAATCACAAAAATCCCAAAAAAGTAGACATGTATGAACACTCCTACGCACATTATAAGACATCACACACATCTACATCCACTTTTGATGTCAAATCATGTACCTATTGTTTAAAATCCTGGTCATGGCATCACACTATGTTTAAGTATGACCAATCATAGTCCATATCCCACTGTGTATATGACCAAATTACTCAAAATCCCTAGCCATCGCAGCTTGTGTGTGTTGACTACACAAGCTCTGTATCTTGTCTTGAAAACCCGTGAAAAAAATCCATCACAAAAAAAATCCAACGTATATGTCATCAAACACACATTGTCTTTGTCGATGACATCCCACCAACTGTGTAAGGGTTCACAGTGGCCTATGAATGCCCGTCCAAATGCACTACAACCTGACCTCATATAATACACTTTATGAGGGGAAAAAACAAAATATATTATTTATGACATCACACGCATTCTATTCATGACATCACACGCACATAAAATACGATAGGACATGTCATCTCGCTCAATATGATATCACATTCACTAAAATATGAGACATCACACAATACCCTATCTATGACACACACACTAGTAATCAATACATAACGACATGTATTCACTGTCAATACATGGCAGGTCTGCTCACCAGCACTGTGATTACAACAACACACGGACTCATTGTGTAACATCAACCACTATATCCCAACATCAACCGCGCATTGGTATCTGTGACAAACACGCAATTACCAATTTAACTGTACTCACTGTATAGTCTGGACATCACAGTTCCTATATGTAATACATCACATTCACTAATTATGACATTTTATGAACTACTTATGAACATCACATCCACTCTTTATGACCACACACGACTTTATTAATACATCAAAGTCCACTATACCGGACATCGATATTCCTCTATATCTGACCTCACGTCCACTTGTCTGTGTTTCTACCCCCCCTCTACGAAATGATATCACAGGTCCCTCTACTATGTTCATAATCACAGCCAGTAACATGTGACAAACCCTATCCACTCTATTTATAACATCATATCCACAATGGGGGTTTATTCAAAGCACATCACGAACACTGTCGATGGTTTGCTTGAGATCCCTACACTCGGCATATATAAACTCAATGACATTTCAGATGACATCATATTCAGACTATCACACAAACGACAGAAAATTCTATGATGCAACACCACTTCAAGGCATGAACATCACGACCCACTCTAACTACATTGCCCCCACTCTATTCTAAAGCCAATCACAAGCTCCCACTGATATCACCATACCCACTCGTAGCATGACTTCGACACTCCGTGCCTATGTATGGCAACCATTTGGCACCGATACAAAACATCACTTTCCTCAGTTTATGACATTCAAACCACCGTTGCAAGGACCCTCACAACAACACACTCAATTGAAATCGTATCCACTGAATCGGGTCAAGACATACACTTAATGTTGACAGTATCACACCAACTGTATTTACTGAGAACCGTCATGCGCAACTCAAGAATGACCTCATATGTCCGTTGTATTGCGACATCACATTGACTATAAACTTTTAACATCACAAGCAGCCGCATGTATCTGAGTCATCACACCTCACTGATCTATTTCGTATGATAACTACAAACCTTTGTACGGTAGACCTCACACCCCATCGTACAGGTATATCCATCATATACATCGCTATAAGACATGGCAGCCACTTTTTAAGTACATCACTAGGATACTTATTGACATCACATGAGTGCATCAGACGAACTCATGATATCACTACCACTATTTCGTGACAATTAGAGAATACACCTTACGGAATGATAACTATCTGACCCAACGGTTTTTGATATTGCCATACACAAAACTTGTATTGTAAGACATCTATGATGCACCACCTAGTGGCCACCTACCACTCCTTATGCAACTCACGCACATTGTAGTTCCATCACATTGCATCCACTGCGACATTCATTGACTTCCACACAGACTATATAATTAGACGACAACACATCACAACGACGATCACAAACGTTATATCTGCCATCTCACCCAGCTAGAGCTGACACTATATCCTTCCACAGTATCTGTTGTCATCAAACCCCGTGTAATCGATTATACCACACACACCTCTTTATGAATGTCACACATACTCTATGCACAGGACATCATATTCCATGTATGCGTGCACATCACATTGAACTCTTCTATGACATCAGAACAACCCTAATTGTTTGACACTCACACCCAGTATATATTCATGACATCATATTCCAAATATGTATATATCTACACATACGCTTTCATGACATCACCACAACATGCCTTGACACATCTCCCCCCCACTATACTGACATCACAGCCGCTGTGATCTGTTCTTCCACACACTCAGTACGATGACATCACAGACAAGTATGAAAATCATCACACTTGGAGCATACTAATGACATCATAAACACACTACCCCATGAAGTCGCGCAATTTTCGCCACTTTATGACATCAATCCTCAGCATTTACTACATCAGACCACTGCATTCATGATATCATTCTCCTATGATGTGACATCATATCCAAACGGTTTTTCAGGACATCTCATCCCCTATACCGTCTGTCATCACAGCCACTTTATATGGTAATCTGTCACACCTCACTGGGTATTGTGAATCCGTATCCAACAATATTGTACATCAAACACACGTGTTGAGAACGATACAAACAGTAGTCCTGACAATACAGCAACCCTCCGTACCTTCGTATTTGGGCTGTATCACTCCCTCTGGTATCATGATATAACACACCTGAGTATGTATTATTATCACACATACTATAGGCCATTGCAACATTTATATCACTATGACAAACCGACATCCCACAGCCAGCTTTTATGACATCACAACACTCTGTTCAGACATCAAAAAGCTACGCTGCTACGCTCACATCAAACAGCATTTACATCTGACAGCACATCCAGAAGTATGTGTGTCAATCCACCCCGCGAGTATCGATGATATAAGAACCCATCTTTTTGTATGATATCACAGCCACAAATATGTACATTACATCATACTGAAGCTACATATGACATCACATTCACTCTGCGAATGTCGTCACAAACCGCTCTATGACATCACTACTCACGTCTGTATTCATGTCAATCGAAACACACCAGTATATCTGACATCCGCATCCACTGTAGACTGCGTCAGAACTTTAAGGTCGGGATATATTATACCACAACGTGCAATATAGTTATATTCAAAAACCACTAGTTTAAGTATGAATTCTTATGAATGCATATTGTGACATCACACCCACTTCTTTATTAACATCTCAAGACTGTATCATGACAATCCACCACTTAATTCATAACATGACATCACCACTGTTTTAAGACATCACATACACTAAATACTTGTGACATCACACAGCCCACAGTAGACTGTTGGACCAAGACACCTCCTATATTTATGACATCACACACTCAGTTAATATATGAACATATAATTATCCGGTGTATCGAAATGACAAACAACAATCACAGTAATCCTAACATCACACCTCGACTATTATCGGTGTAAGTCAACACTACACTTGAATGATTATATTACACCCCTTCTGTACACGGGGATAAATCACACCCACAAGCATGTATGACAATCGAATAGGCCCGTTTAAATGACATCAAATCCACTTTTGATGCTACCATCATACCTTTGTTTATTTTTGTTAATGGACACCCACTATGTTTAATAGACATCATATCCAATGCTATCTATGATCTCATTCAGCTCTGTATTGTGTTGTTGACTTACACAAATGCTCTATGTTTATCTGTCTCTGAGTAACCCTGCGATAAATGCTCAACATCACCATCCACATGTATATGTCATCCCTAAACACACTTTTGTCGACTGACAGACACGACATCTCAACAACTGTGGCTTAGTAATGTAGCTGGGGTCACAGGGTGGCTATAATTGACAATGCTATCATAAGCACTCCTACCTGACATACAATCTAATACAACTATTATGATGGAACAATACACCATATTATTTCTATGAGACATTCCACACAGCGCATTATCCTATTCATTATGACATCAAACGCACTAATCTATAGTCACGATAGGAACGTGTCCTTCTCATCTCTGTGTGTATCTCACAGTGCAATCCTAAAGATCGCGGACAGTCACACATTGACCCCTATGATTTGGACTCATCAACCTACTCATATGTTGATGACCTGAGTTCACAGTCCATATGGCAATCCCATGCACAGTGTTAGTAAACAACTACAGCCTATTGTAGTAAGCTATCTCCTCCAAACGCCACTATACATTCCAGAGCATCACGACGCGCCATTGTATCTGTGTCATACATCACGGACTATTGTAATCAAATTTCTATCTTACTTCTGTGTATCGATGTTTATGACAATCAGAGCATTCTTATATGTAGGACATCACATTCACTATATGTATGACATTTTTTGTACTACATTACTGACATCACATTCTACTCTTTATACTCTCCACACGACTTTATTACATGACAGTCAAATGTCAACTTAATAGACAAGACCACTCGAAATCACCAATAGATATATTCTGAACCTCTACGGTCTCACTGTCCTGTGTCTGTGTTATCACTCCCCACTGTATAACGAATGGATCATCATCCAGACCAAATACTCATGTATGCATATCATATCACAGCTAGTCTCACATGTGACAACCTCCTAGCTCACTCTATTATGAACATCTATTGACAGTCACAATCCTACAAAGTGAGAACATCACAAACTAACTTGATGCGCGGTTTGATACAATATCACTCGACTGGCTTATTGTATAGTGAAGCTCTATTGGCTTTTCATTTCACTATGACTTATCTTATATTCATGTACTATCGCAACCACAAGGACTCAACGAATATATGTCTGCAACACATCCACTAATTGAGGCAAGAAACTATAACACCCCACTTTATAACAGGACGAATTGCTTCCACCTCTTTGCATTTGCTCACAGTCCCCACCCATCTGTAAGCTCTCCAACTGATATCTTTTAGCACCCACTCGTTGCTATGGACTATCTCCACTCCTTACTCCTAACGCTGAATATGTAACATATGGCACACATTGCACTCAATACAAGACATCACATCCCTCAGTATTATGACATCAAACACCGTGTGCTAGGACATCACACACTACTGCTATTTGACATCGTATCCACTGAATCTGGTCATGATCATCCACTTAATGAGGATATCCACTCCATATGGTATTATGGGACCCTCATGACTCACTCAATGACGACCTCATATCCGTTGTATGCGACATCACATTGACTATACTTTTAACAGTCACAATAGCCGCTGTATCTGTTTCATCACACCCCTCTTTTCGTATGATATCACACCCCTTTGTTATGTATGACCTCACACTCCATATACATGTATACCATCATATACACTCCTATAAGTCATCGCATCCACATTTTATGACATCACAGGATTATTTATGACATCACATGCACTGCATACTCATGATATCACACCCCACGTATATCTGAACATTGAATCCACCACTATTGATGACCTCTGACCAACGATTGTTGTAATGACATGACACCAAACTTTATGTATGACATCTAATGCACTACTACCTATGGCCACTCATCCACTCTTTTATGAAACTCACGCCATTGTACGTCATCACATTTCATGAGACAGCATTCATGACACTTCACACATCCACTATATATGACCAACACACACAAGAAAAAAAACATCACAAACGTTATATCTGCCATCTCACCCACTAGATTGACTGACACTTCCTCCACGGTATCTGTGTCATCAAACCCGTGTATCGATTATTACCACACACACATCTCTGTATGACGTCACACACATACGCTCTATGCAGGCGGACATCATATTCAGTATGCATGACATCACATGAAACTCTTTATGACATCAGACACTAATTGTTTTGACATCAACGACCCAAGTACAGTATATTTCATGACATCATATCCAATTGTATTGCATATCACTACATACTGCTTTCATGACATCACACAGACTATGCATGACATCTCCCCCACTTATTTGACATCAACAGCCCGATTATGTGTATCTGTGTCTCACACATCTCTGTATCGATGACATCACAACAAATCAATGTATGAAAATCATCACAACCCCCTTGGCATACCATATGACATCATACACACTTACCTCTCATGAAATCGCCATTTCGCACTTTATGACATCCATCATCTCAGCATTTACACATCAGAGCCACTGCATTCATGATATCAGTTCTCCTATATGTGACATCTATATCCACGGATTTAGGAATCTCATCCCCTATACCTCTGTCATCACAGCCACTTTATAGGTAATGTCACAACCCACTGGGTTTGTGATCCGTATTCCACAATATTTGACATCAAAACACTGTGTTGAGGACGATACAATAAACACAGTAATGTCTGACAAATCACACCCTCCGTAGCTGTAATTGGGTGATCCACTCCCAATGTATCAGGGTTATAACACTCATACTGGATGTATATATATCATCAAATACTATAGGCATGCTGAATTATGCACTATCTACACGAACATCACAGCCATGCTTTTTGTACATCATCAACTCTCTGTTCATGACATCAAAGCTACGCTGTCTCACATATCACAGCCATTACATCTGACAGCACATCCACAGTATGTGTGTCAGCACATCGAGATTATCGATGATATTTAAGACCCATTGATTTGCAATGATATCACAAGGCCACAATATGCTATGACATCATATGAACTACATATGACCATCACATTTCACTCTGTATGTCGTCACAACCGCTCTACTTGACATCACATCCATCTGTATTCATGTCAATGTACACAACAGTAAGTTCTTATGACATCGCATCCACTCATGTAGCTGCGTCATAAGTTACAGTGTATTGATTATACGCCACACGTGCAATATGAGTGTGATATCAAACCCACATATATGTATGAACTGTCATATGAATTCTATGTGACATCACACCCACTCTTTATTACTCTCAAGACTGTAATACATGACATCCCATTCCAACTTTAATTCATTACATGACATCCACTGTTTTATGCCATCACATTACACTATACTTTGTGACATCACAGCCACTGTAACTGTGGACAAGACACCTCCTATGTTTATGACATCACACTCAGTATATATGACATCTCACATGGTGTATGAATGACAACACAATCACATTTTTCCCCCCCCCAACATCCAAATCAGGACCCACTGTACAAACGGTTGTAGTCACACTCACTTGAATGATTATATTACACCCTCGTACGTGTGAAATCACACCCACAGCATGTATGACACATAGGCACGTTATATGACATCGAATCCACTTTTGATGTCATCATACCTTTGTTTATCTGTCATGGGCACCCACACTATGTTTATGACATCATATCCACTGTATATATGATCTCATCCACTGCTAGTGAGTTGACTACACAAGCTCTGTATCTGTCTTGAAAACCCGTGAAAAATGTACCATCACATCCAGTGTAATATGTCATTCAATAACATACTTTGTCGATGACATCACACCCAACTGTGTAAGGAATTCACAGGGTGGCATCTGGTATCCCGTTCATATTGCACTACACCAGACATTCATATATCCACCTTTATGAGAACAAACCTTATTTTTTAATGACATCACCGCTTCTATTCTGACATCACACGCACTATATGACGATAGGACATGTCATTCTCCTCTATATGATAATCACATTCCTAAAAATCTGAGACATCCACAATGCCCTATCTATGACATCACACAATCTAATTTTTTTAATCGAATGTTTCACTGTCAAATGGCATCCCACGCACTGTTATAACAACACAGCCATTGTGTAACTTCAAGCCACTAATATCCGACATCACGCGCGCATGTTATCTGTGTCAACACACGCAATGTACCAGTTTATCTACTCACTGTATGTATGACATCACAGTCATTAATGTATGAACATCACATTCACTATATGTATGACATTTATAAGTACTACTTATGGACATCAACATCCACCTCTATTAATGACCTCACACGAGTTTATTTTTAATGACATCAAGTCCACTATGACCAGACATCAAATCCCCTTAATCTGACTTCACTGTCCACTGGTATCTGTGTTTATCACCACCACTCCTAGCTTCTACGAATGATATCAACAGCCAGTCTATGTATCAAATCACAGCCAGTATACATGATGACACCCTAGATCCACTCTATTTACGACAAACGATATCCACAATGTATGACATCACAACTCTGTTGTTTTTGTTTATACCACAACTCCGGCAAATTATATGAACTCATTGGCAATTCAGATGACATCAAATTCAGACTAACACCCAAAACGACAGAATATAAGTAGCAACATCCACTTCAGGCATTAACACAACCCACTCAAACAGACATTGCCCCCACTCTTTCTAAGCCATCACAACTCTCCACTGATATCCACACCCACTTCGTTGCATGACTTCACACTCGGCAAATGAATGGCAACAGTTGCACCATTCAAAACATCACTTCCTCAGTTTATGAATCACAAACCACCGTTTCTCTAGGACATCACACACACACACCCTATTTGCATCGTAATCCACTGAATCTGGTCAAGACATCCACTGTAATGAGGATACACAACCAACTGTAGTATGAGACCTCATGCGCTACTCAAGATGACCTCATATCCGTTGTATGCACAGCACATTGACTATACTTTTAACATCACAGCCCTGTATCTGTGTCATCACACCCACTCTTTCGATTATAATCACGAACCTTAGTAGTAAGGACCTCACACCACTACATTATACCATCATATACACTCTATAAGTACATGGCATCCACATTATGACATCACAGGTTATTTATGACATCCACATCACTGCATCTCATGATATCACTCCCACTATATCTGACCATTGAATCCACCCTACCTACGGATGACCTCTGACCAACTGTTTGTATGACATGACAACAACTTTATGAATGACATCTATGCACTCTAACTATGGCCACCTCCACTACTTTATGAACTCTCACGAGCCATTGTAGTCATCACAGGTTGCCATCCCTGCATTCATGACTTCACACACACTATATATGACCACACGCACAAACATCACAAACGTTTATAACTGCCATCTCTCCCACTAGATCTGACACTTCCTCCACATGTATCTGTGTCCTCAACCCCGTGTATCGATTTATACCACACACACTCTCTGGATGATGTCACACATTCTCTACAGGACATCATATTCATATGCGTGACATCACATGAACTCCTTTATGACATCAGACACCTAATTGTTATGACATCACAAACCCAGTATATTCATGACAATCATTATCCAATATGTATGATATCACACATACTTCTTTCAATGACATCACACAGACTATGCCTGACATCTACCCCACCTATACATGACATCACACGCTGAATCTGTGACTTCACACACTCTGTATCGATGACATCACAACAAGTAATGAAAATCAACACCTGGCATACACTGACTTCAACATCACTCCCCTATGAAGTCGCTATTCGTCACTTTAATGACATCAATCCTCAGCATCTTTACGACATCAGAGCCACGCATTCATGATATCAATTCTCCTATATGGTGACATCATATCCACGAAGATAATCAGGTACATTTCATCCTCCTTATAGCCTCTGTGGACATCACAGGCGCACTTTTATCGGTGGTCATAATGTTCCGTCACACCCAGCTGGGTTTGTGGATCCGTATCCAACATATTTGAGACATCAAACCATAACAGCAGGCACTGTGTTAGAGATGTATATCGAAACAGAACAGTAATGTCTACACATCAGCATCCATCCTGGATCCTGTATTTGGTGAGTGCACTGAAAATCCCTTCTTGTATCAGTGAATATAAGCAAAGTAGAACAGGTATTATCATATATCACACATACCTTATAGGCAATGGTCACCATTATGCACAATACACGACATCACAGCGCACAAGCTTTTTGAGCATCTAACCACACTCTCAGTTAATGACATCAAAGCTAGAGGACTGATCTCAATCAGTTCATAACAGCCATTACATCTGACAGGCACATCCACAGGTCATATGTGTGTCACATCACATCCGAGATTATATCGATGATATTAGACCCATTGCTTGTATTGATTTCACAGCCACAATATGTATGACATCATTATGAACTACATATGACATCATCATTACTCTCTGTATGTCGTTCACATCCGCTCCTATGACATCACATCCTCTGTATTCATGTCATGAACAGCTACATAACTCAGTATATCTCTGACATCGCATCCACTGTAGCTGCGTCATATACTTACAGAGTGTATTTGGACATTATACACATTCCTTGCAAATGTGTATGTTGATATCAAACCACTGATATGTATGCACACTTCATAATGAATTCTATTGAACATCACAGCCCACTGCTTTATTATTACATCGTCAAGACTGTATTTCAGTCGACATCCCATCCACTTACTCATAACATGACATCCACTTGGTTATGCACAATCACATACACTATACTATGTTGACAGCACAGCCACTGTAACTGTGACAAGACACCTCCTATATTTATGACATCACACTACAGTATATATGACACATCTCACATGGTGTATGAATGACAAACACAATCACTGTATCCAACATAACACACTGACTATATCGGTGTAGTCACACTCACTTGAATGATTATATTACACCCTCCTGTACGATGTGTGAAATCACACATCCCACAGCATGTATGGACACAATGACAAGGCACTTTATATGACATCAAATCCACTTTTGATGTCATCATACCTTTGTTTATCTGTCATGGCACCACACTATGTTTTATGACATCATATCCACTGTATATGAGATCTCAGCTCCACACTGTGTGTGTGACTACACAAGCTCTGTATCTGTCTTGAAACCCGTGAAAAATGCCCATCACATCCACTTGTCATATGTCCATCAAACACACTTTGTTCGACGACATCACACCAACTGTGTAAGGGTTCACAGTGGCATATGAATGCCGTCATATGCACTACACCTGACCTCATATGGCCCCACTTACTTTATGAGCAACAAACCTTATTATTTATGACATCACACACGCGATCTCTATTCATCTGACATGCACACTACGCACTATATACGATACGACTATGTCAATGCTCCTCTGTATATGATACATCACATTCACCTAAATACACAGAGACATCACACAATGAACGCTTATCTGATGACATCACACACACCTATACTAGTATTTATGACACAGGTCCAATCCACTGGTCATCTGAGCATATCCCCCGCATGTTATAACAACACAGCCATTGTGTAACTTCAAAGGCCACTATACTATCCGACATCACATTGCCATTCTTATCTGTGTCAACACACGCAATGTACCAATTTTAATCTTACTCCAGAAGTACATAGTATCAGCATTCACTGAGTCATCTAATATGTATACGCATACATCACATTACCACTATACACCAGTACTGACAACTATTATGTACTACTATATTAACTATCACATCCACTCTTTTATGTACCATTCTCACGACTTTATAAATGACATCATGTCCCACATACCGACAGCGAATCGCACTATATAGTCTGACCCACGTCCACAAGTGTCTGTGTTATCACCCCCCACTCTACGAATGATATCACGGCCACTCTATGTATCTACACGCCAGTATAACATGTGACAAGCCCTATCCACTCTAGTATGACATCATCCCACAATTCTGACATCACAACACAGTGTGAATGTTGATACCACACTCGTCATATATATGAACTCAATGGCATTTTTCCAGATGACATCATATCCGAGACTATCCACTCAAACGACAGATGTCTTATGTTGCAAGACATCCACTTCAGAGGCCATAACATTCTACAGTCCACGGTGCTACGCCAGAAGCATTGCCCCCACTCTTAGTCTAAGGCCATCCACAAGCGCTCCACTGATATCACACGCCAACTTCGGTTGCATGAACTTCAACACTCGGCAGTAGGTATGGCAACATATTAGGGGTGACCACACCATACAAAACTTCACTTTCTCACAGTTTTATTACATCCAAACCACCGTTTCTAGGACATCACACACACAGCTATTTGACATCCGTAGTCCACTGAATCGGGGGTCAAGACATCCATCTGTAATGATGATATCACACCAACTGTATTTATGAACCTCATGCGGCACTCAAGATAGACCCATATCCTTTGTATAGCGACATCACAATTGACTATACTGTTAAAATCACAGCCGCTGTATCGTGTGTCATCAACACCCACACTTTCGATGATAATCCACAACCTTTCTATGTATGACCTCACACCCATCTACATGTATACCATCATATACCACTCATATAAGTTCATCCCATGCGCAACATTTTCTGACATCACAAATTATTTAATAGGACATTCACATGCTCCTGCCACTCATGATATCACTGTCCTCATAATATCTGTGACATTGAATCACACCCATATAATACGGATGACCACTTGTGGCACAACTATTTGTAATGAACATGACAACAAAACTTTAATTATGACAACTAATGCACTCTAACCTATGTGGCCACCTCCACTCATTATGAACTCACGCCATTGTAGTCATCACATTGCAATCCACATTTTTGCCATTCATGACTATCACACTCACTTAGTATATGACCACACTCACAAGACATCACAAACTATATCTCTGCCATCTCACCACTAGACTCTGACACTTCATCCACATACTGTGTCATCTAACCCCTGTATCGATATACCAACACACACTCTCTGTATGATAGTCACACATACTACTATGCAGGACATCATATTCAGAAATGCTGACATCAACATGAACTCTTTATACATCAGACACCTAATTGTGTTGACATCACACCCTTATATTCATGGACATCATATCCAATATGTAATGATATCAACACTTACTGCTTTCATGACATCACACGACTATGCCTGACATCCTCCCACCACTATACTTGACATCACAGCCGCTGTATCTTCTGTGTCTTTCACACACTCGTATGATGACATCACAACAAGTATGAAAATCATCACCTTGGCATACATATGACATCATACACACTCCACCATGAAGACGCTTCCCGCACTTTCATGACGATCATCCTCAGCATTTCGACATCAGAGCCACGCATTCATGATATCAGTTCTCCTATATGATGACATCCTTATCCACGGTTCAGGACATCCATCCCCCTATATCTCTGTCATCACCAGCCACATTATATGTAAATGTCACACCCACAGGTTTGTGCATCCGTATCCAACATATTTGACATCAAACACACTGTTTGAGACATACAAACAGTATGTCTGACATCACAACCCCCGTACCTGTAATTTGGTGATCACTTCCCTCTGTTATCAGTGAATATACACTAACTGTATGTATTAAATCACACAACTATAGGCAATGCACATAATGCACTATACAGACATCACAGCCCCACGCTTTTTGACATCACAACACTCTGATCATGACATCAAGCTACTACGCTGTCCTCACATCACAGCCATTACTTCATGACAGCACATCCAGAGTAATGTGTGTCATCACACCGAGAATTATCGATGATATAAGACCCATTGTATGTATGATATCACAGCCACAATATGTATGACATCATATGAACTACATATGACATCACATTCACTCTGTATGTCGTCACACCGCTCTATGACATCACATCCTCGTATTCATGTCATGACACACTGTCTATCTGACACGCATTCCCACTGTAGCTGCGTCATAACTTACAGTGTTATTGAATTATACCCACACAACGTGCCAAGTAGTTTGTGATACATGTAAAACTCCACAGATAATGTAATGATACTATCATATGAAATCCTAATGTACAAACACTCACACCCAACACCCTTTATTACAACTCATACAAGACTAGTACTTTCATGTACCAATCCACTACTCCCTCACTTTGACATTCTATAACATGACACATCCACTGTTTATGACATCACAAATTATACGTTCTAGTTAAGCTTATCTCAAGTGACATCACCTAGCCACAGAAGTGCGATAACTAGTGGACATACTAACAACTACGTCCTTATATGCTATGACATCATACACTCAGTAATAAATATATCACCATGGTCGTATGAATGACAAACTCCAATCACAAGGGGTTTAATAAACAACGTCCACATCTGACTATATATACCGTGTAGTCACACCACTTGACATCGATTATGGGATACAGCGCGGGCTAACTGACTGATACTTGAGAAATCACAGACTCCACAGCATGTATGACACATTATAGGCACGTTATATACATCCAAATAACTTTTGATGTCATCATTAACCTCTGTGGTTTAGAAGAGGTTTCTTCATCGGAGCACCCACTAATGTTTAGGACATCATATCCACTGTATATGATCTCATCCCACTCTTAGTGTGTGTGAGGGCCTGGGGACACATGCTCTGTAATCTGTCTTGAAACCCGTGAAAAAATGCCCATCACATCCACCTGTATATGTCATCAAACACTTTCTTTGTCGATGACATCACACCAACTACATAAGGCATCACAGGTGGCATATTATGCCATCCCTATGCACTACACACCGACCATCATATCGACACTTTATGACAACAATCCATATTACTTATGACATCACACCGCACTCTATTCATGACATACAACACGCACTATAAGACGATATGACATGTCATCCTACTCGTAGTAGGTGATACACATTCACTAATATATGTGATATCACACACAGTGACCCTATCTAATGACATGACACACTTCTAAGTTTTAAAAAGACATATCCATTTTACATAAGGCATCACATGCAGTGATATATAACAATACAACCATTGGTGGGTAACTTCCACAGCCACTATGACTCCACCTCACATCAATTGTAAGACTGGGTGGTCAAAAACATACAATGTACCAATTTTAATCTAACTCAGTGTATGTATGACATCACAGTCATTAAGTGTATACATCACATCACTATATGTATGACATTTTATGTACTACATATGGACATCACATCCACTCTTTAATGACCTCACACGACTTTATTTAATGACATCAATGTCCACTATAACCAGACATCGAATCCACTTAAATAATCTGACTTCACGTCCACTGTGTCTGTGTTTATCACCCCCACTCTACAATGATATCACAGCCACTCTATGTATCATATCACAGCCAGATATACATGTGACACCCTAATCCACTCTATTTATGACATCATATCCACAATGTATGACATCACAACACTGTGTTTGTTGTTGATACCACAACTCGGCAAATATATGAACTCATTGGCATTTCAGATGACATCATATTCATTCTATCACACCAAACCGACAGAATTTATGTTGCAACATCCACTTCAGGCATGACATCACACCCACTCTACCAGACATTGCCCCCACTCTTTCTATTGCCATCACAAGCTCTCCACTGATATCACATGCCCCACACGTCGTTGCATGACATCACACTCGGCATATGTATGGCAACATTTGCACCATATCAAGAACATCACTTCCTCAGTTTATGACATCAAACCAACACCGTTTTTCTAGGACATCACACACACTCTATTTGACATCGTATCCACTGAATCTGGGTCATGACATCCACTGTAATGAGGATATCACACCAACTGTATTTATGAGACCTCATGCGCTACTCAAGAACGACCTCATAGCCGTTGCTATGCTACATCACATCTAGGGACTATACTTGCTTAACATCACAGCCGCCTGTATCTGTGTCATCACACCCCACTCTTTCGATTTGAATTATATCTACACCTTTGTAATGTATGACCTCACACCCACTACATTTTTCGGCGGGGTGTATACCATCATATACACTTCTATAAGTCATCAGCATCCACATTTTATGACATTCACAGGTTATTTATGACATCACATGCACTGCACTCATGATATCACTCCCACTATATCTTGACCATTGAATCCACCCTACGGATGACCTCTGACCAACTGTTTGTATGACATGACACAAACTTTATGTATGACATGATTAATGCACTATACCTATGGCCACCTTCCACTCTTTATGAACTCATGACGCCATTGTAGTCATCACATTACATCCAGTCCCTGGCATTCATGAGCCTCACACGGACACTATATCATGACCACACACTCAAGACATCACAAAAGCTTTATCCAATCTGCCATCTGCACCCCACTAAGATCTGACACTTTCCTCACACGTGCGTAATCTCTGTCATCGCAAAGCCCGTTGTAATCGTGAATTACCACACCGACAAAGCACTCCTATGTTTTGGACGTAACAAATTACCTCTTCGATAAGGCGCTGGGACGTCTATATTCAGTAGTGTGCAAGTACATCACATGAACTTCTTTTTTGACCATCAAGACATCCTAATTAGTTTAGACAATCTCTCCCAGTATATTCATGACATCATTATCCAATATATATGATATCACTCAGACTGTCTTTCATGACATCACAAGCAGGACTTATTGCCTGACATCTCTGCGACATATACTATTGATTTTGACTTCACACAGCCGCTGTATCTGTCGGTCCTTCATCACACGTCTGGATCAGGGTGGATTGAACCCCCACAACCATCTCCCTCCCAGACTCAACTGCATAGAACAAGTAATGTTTAACTCATCATCACTTGGCATACTTATGACATTCCATGTCACACTCTACATGAAATTGACTTTCGCACTATTATGACGTCAATCCTCAGCATTTAAACGCATTCAGAAGCCCTCTGCATTCCTTCATGATATTCAGTTCTCTCTATATGTGAATCATTATATCCTCGATTTGTGGGAAATTCAGTTCTTCCCCTATACCTCTGTCATCCACAGCCACTTTATAATGTAATATGTCACACCCACTGGGGTTTGTGAATCCGTATCCAATCATTTTTTTGAGCTGTTCAATAACACACATGTGTGTGTCGTACATTAGCAGTTTTTTAATTTTTTTTTATTTGACTTTTGTATCTGTCATATTATTTTTTCTTCCTATCTTTCTAGTTATTTTGCTGTATGTCATACTTGTCTGAACTTCACAACACTCACGTATTCTGTATTTGGGTGAACTGTCATCTCCCTTCCCTTCAATGCAGTGATATAACACAAAATGTATAGTAATTATATCACCTACATTACATATACGATATGGCACTTTATGCAAGTATAATACGACATTCACAGCCGCAGCTATTTTTGACATCACACCACTTACTTGTTCATGACATCAAAGCTACGTCTGTCTACACATCACAGCCCATCTACATCCTGACAGTCACTTCCACAGTATGTGTGTTTATCACACCGGAGATTTATAGATGTTATAAGACCCAATTGCTTTGTTATGATAACATCAGGCATCAATGATGTATGACAATCAATATGAAACTACATATGACATTCTACATTTCGACTCTGTATGTCATCCACAACACCGCTATATGAAATTCGCACATGCCTCTGTATTCATGTCATGACACACAGTATATCTTGACATCGCATCCACTGTAGCTGCGACATCAATTACTTTACAGTGTATTGATTATACCACACGTGCAATATAGTGTGATATCAAACCCACTATATGTATGACTTCATATGAAATTCTATGTGACATCACACCCACTCTTTATTACATCTCAAGACTGTATTCTTGACATCATTCCCATCCACTTATTCATAACATGACATCCACTGTTTTATGACATCACATACACTATAACTTGTGACATCACAGCCACTGTAACTGTGATACAAGACACCACCAATACTAGTTTTTAGGACATCACACTCCTATAATATAGATGACATCTCACATGGTGTATGGAATGACAACCATAATCACTGAGAGCCAGTGTGACATCACACGGCGACTATAACGGTGAAGTCACGACGACACTTGAAGGATTCTATTTACACCCCCACTGTGAACCTGTGAGTCAATCACACCCACAGCATTTGTATGACACAATAGGAAGCCACAGTTATATGACATCAAACCACTATTTGATGTCATCAAATCAACCAGTTGTTTATCTATTCATGGCACACACAGTGTTTATGACATCATATCCACTTGAATGATGATCTCATCCCACTCTGTTAAGCAACAGTTTTCACTTGTGTGACTAACACAAGCTCTATCATCTGTCTTGAAACCCGTGAAAAGCTGCCATCACATCCACTGTATATGTCATCAAACCCACTGTCATGTGTACGACTGACATCACACCAACTGATGTAAGGGTTGTCACACAGGTGGCATATGAAGAATGCCGATCATATGCACTAGACACCTGACTTCATAACCACACTTTATGAGACAAACCTTATTAATTTAATGACATCCACGCATTCTCTTCATGACAATGCACACGCACTATATACAGGATAGGACATGACATCTCCTCTTATGATATCACATTCACTAAATATGAGACAATCACCAATGACCACTAATCTATGACATCACCACACTCTATGTTTATTGGGACATGTTCCACGTCATATGGCATCCCACGCAGTGTTATAACAACACAGCCATTGTGTAACTTCAAAGCCACTAGATCCGGACATCACGCGCATTGTATCTGTGTCAACACACGCACTATGTACCCAATTTAATCTTACTCTCATTGTATGTATGACATCACAGTCACTATATGTATGACATCACATCACTATATTTATGACATATTTATGTACTACATATGACATCACATCCCATCTCTTTATGACCGCTCACACGACTTTATTAATGACATCAATCCACTGATACCTGACATCGAATCCACGTATATCTGGACCTCACGTCCACTGTGTCTGTGTTTATCACCCCCACTCTACTGAATGATATCACAGCCACTCTATGTATCATATCACAGCCAGTTATACATGTGACACCCATATCCACTCTATTTATGATTCAATCATATCCACAAAGTATGACATCACAACCTGTGTGTTGTGATACCACACTCGGCATATATATGAACTCCACATCTGCATTTCAGATGACATCATTATTCAGTCTCTATCACAGCCAAAACAGAATTTGGATGGGTTGCAACATCCACTTCAGGCATAACAACACACACCCACTCTACTAGACCATTGCCCCCACTCTTTCTTTGCCATCACATGCTCTCCATCTGATATCACACCCAATCGTTGCATGACATCACACTCGGCATTATGTATGGCAACATTGCACCATACAAAACATCACTTTTCCTCAGTTTATTATGGACATCAAAAAGACCACCGTTTCTAGGACATCACACACACTCTATATTGACATCGTATCCACTGAATCTCTGGGTCTTGGACATTTCCACTGTAAATGAGATATCAACACCAAATGTATTTATAGACCTCCATGCGCTACTGCAAGACCCACCTCAAATTCCGTTGTAAATGCACATCACAGTGACTATACTTTTTAACATCACAGCCGCTGTATCTGTGTCCATCACCACCCACTCTTTCGATGATACACACCCTTTGTATGTATGACCTCACACTCCACTACATGCTATACCATCATATACACTCTATAAGGCATCGCAATCCACATTTTAATGACATCACAGTATTATTTATGACATCACATGCACTGCACTCATGATATAACTCCCCACTATATCTGACATTGAATCCACCCTAATTGAATGATGACTCTGACCAACTGTTTTGTATCAGACTAAGACACAAACTTTATGTATGACATCTAATGCACTATATCATATGGCCACATCCACTCTTTTATGAACTCACAGCCATTGCGTAGTCATCACATTACATCCACTGCATTCATGACTTCACACACATATATGACCACACATCAACAAGACATCACAACGTTATATCTGCCATCTCACCCACTAGATCTGACACTTCCTCCACGAGTATCTGTGAGTCATCAAACCCAGTGTATCGATTTATACAACACACTACTCTCTGTATGGACGTCACACATACTCTATGCAGGACATCATATTCATATGCCTGACATACACACATAACTCTTTATGACATCAGACACTTAATTGTTTGACATCACACCAAGTATATTGATGACATCAATACTCCAATATAATATGATATCACACATACCTGCTTTCAATAACATCACACAGACCACCCTCTTACATCTCCCCCATTATATTTAGACATCACAGCCGCTGTATCTGTGTCATCAACCCCACTCTCTATCGATGATATCACACCCTTGTATGTATAATCCTCACACTTCCACTACATCATATACCATCAATATATACTCCCTATGAAGCATCAGCATTCACATTTTATGACATCAATCCTGCAGCAGTTACGACATCAGAGCCACTGCATACATGATACATTTCACCTATATCGACATCATATCCGACGGGTCAGGACATCTCATCCCCTATACCTCTGTCATCTCAGCCACTTTTATATGAAATGTCACACCCACTGGGTTTGCTGAATCCGTAGATCCAACATATATTTGACATCAAACACACGTGGTTGAACGATACAAACAGTATGTCTGACATCACACCCTCCGTCCTGATTTGGGTTATCCACTCCCTCCTGTTTCAGTGATATAACACAAACCTGTATGTATTATATCACACATGCTATAAGGCATTCACAGTATGCACTATACACGACATCACAGCCACGCTTTTTGACATCACTACACTCTGTTCATGACATCAAGAGCAACGCTGTCCTCACATCACAGCCATTACATCTGACAGCACATCCAGAGTAATGTGGTGTCATCACTAACACACTAACGAATTATCGATGAAATAAGACCCATTGGTTGTATGAATCACAGCCACAATATTGTATGACATCATAGGAACTACATATGACAACACATTCACATCTTATGTCGTCACAAACCGCTCTATTGACAACACATCCCTGTATTCATGTCTGACACACAGATATCTGACAATTCGCATCCACTGTAGCTGCGTCACAACTTACAGTGTTATTGATATACACACGTGCAATATGTGTGATAATCAAACCCACTATAGTATACTTCAAATTAATTCTATTGACATCACACGCCACTCTTTAGTAAATCTCAAGACTGTATTCATGACAGCCCACCACTTTATTCATAACATGACATCCACTTGTTTATGACATCACAAACACTAATACTGAGGAGACCATCTACAGCACACACCTAGTAAGCGTAGGGACAGGAAAATGCACCGTCCCTATATTTATGACATTCACTAGACATCAGTCTGATATATGATATCTCACATGGGATGTTATGAATGACAACACAAAATCACAGATCCAACGTCACACTGACTATATCGGTGTAGTCACGCTCACTTGTATGATTATATTACACCCTCTGTACGTGTGAAATCACACCCACAGCATGAATGACACAATAGGCAGCGTATATACTTCAAAACCACTTTATGTCATCATAACCTTTGTTTATATCAGTCATGGCACACACTATGTTTAGGGCATCATATCCACGTATAAGAACTCATCCACTCTGTGTGTGTGACTTACACAAGCATCTGATCTGTCTTGAAAACCCGTGAAAAATGCCATCACATCCACGGTATATGTCATCAAACACACTAGTCGATGACATCACACCAACTTGTGTAAGGTTCACAGTGGCATATGAATGCCGTCATATGCACTACACCGACCTCATATAAACACTTTAATGAGGACAAACCTTATTAATCTATGACATCACACGCATTCAATTCATGACATCACACGCACTATATACGTAGTACATGTCATCTCCTCTATATATGATCACATTCACTAAATATGAGACATCACCACAATGCCCTATCTATGAAATCACACACTCTATGTTTATGAACATGTTCACGTCATATGGCATCCCACGCAACTTGGTTATAACAACACAGCCATTTTGTAACTTCAAAGCCACATAATCCACATCACGCGCATGTATCTGTGTCAACAGACACAATTTTAGGGGGGGGGTCTCTCCAATTTTTATCTTACTCACTGTATGTATGACATCACAGTCCAATATGTAGACATCACATTCCACTATATGTATGACATTTTTATGTACCTACATAATGACATCACATCCCTCTTATGACCTCACACTCTTTATTAATGGACATCAAGTCCTAAAGCCAGACACATCGAATCCACTATATCTGACCTCACGTCCACTGTGTCTGTGTTATCACCCCCACTCTACGAATGATATCCCACGCCACTCTATGTATCAAATCACAGCCAGTTTTACATGTGACCACCTATCCACTCTATTTATGACATCATATCCACAATGTATGACATCACAACACTGTGTGTTGTTGATACCACACTCGGCATATATATGAACTATTGGCATTTCAGATGACATCATATTCAGACTATCACACGCCAAACGACAGATGATATTTATATTTGCAACAATCCACTTCAGGCATAACATCAAAACCCACTCTAACAGACTTTGCCCCCACTCCTTTCTAAGCATCACAAGCTCTCCACTGATATCACGGACCCAGCGGGGGGGGGTCCAAGTTGGGGGTCCGCTGCAGGTGCATGACTTCACACTCTCGGCATATGTATGGCAACATTTGCACCCATACAAAACATAACAATATTCCTCAGTTTATGACATCAAACCACCGTTTCAGGGGGGGGACATCACACACACTCTATTTGACATCGTATCCACTGAATCTGGGTCAAGACATCCACTGTAATGAGGATATCACATCACAACTGTATTTTAAATGACCCCTCTTGCGCCGACGGGATCTCAAAGAATCAACGCTCATATCCGTTGTATGCGACACTCAACATTGAACATATACTCTTTTAACATCACCAGCCACTGCTGTATCTCTGTGTCATCACAAACTCTCTTTCGATGATATCACACCCTTTCTATGTATGACCTCATCACCCATCAACATGTTAATAAACTGTCATATACACTCTAGAAGGTCATAGCACTCCACAATTATGACATGATAGATTTTTTATGAGCGTCACATGAACACTGCACTCATGTATATCACTCCCACTATAATTTGACATTGAATCCTTCCACGCCTTTGAATGACCTCCTGAACAATTGTTTTTATGTGACATGTCACCCACAATTTTTATATGTACATATAGTGCACTTTACATATGGCCACATCCATCTCGTACATGATAACTCACAGCCATTGTAGTCATTCACCATTACTATCCACTATGCATTCATGACTTTCACACACACTATATATGACCACACTCACAAGACACAATCACAAACATTGTTATATCTCCACTCTACCTCACCAACCTAGATCTGACACTTCCTCCACGGTATCTGTGTCATCAAACCCCAGTGTATCGAATGATACCATACACACACCTCTTCTGTATGACATCACACATGACTCTATGCAGGACTCATCATATTCAGTCATGCATGACATTTCCACATGAACTCTTTATGTACATCAGACACCTAATTGTTTGACATCACACCCAGTATATTGATCGACATCATATCCAAATATGTATGATAATCACACATACTGCATTCATGAACATCATCACAGTCTATAGTCCTGACCAGCCTCAACCACTATACTATGGGACATCACAGACGGCATGTTTCACTGTGTCGTTCACACATCTCCAGTATTTTTTATTTTTCGATTCGATGACAATTCACAACGTCTAGTATGAAAATCATACTCAACTGGCTTACATATGGACATCATACACACACTTACCATGAAATCGTCATTCGCACTTTGTATGACCATTCAATCCCGCAGGATTCTACGTACATCACGAGACATGCAATCATGATAATCTGTTCTCTCTATATGTGACATCATATCCACAAGGTTTAGGAGACATCTCATACCCTAGATACGCGTCTGTCAATTCACAGCCACTTTTATATGTAATGTCACACCCACTGGTTTTGGTGAATCCGTATCAACATAAATTTGACATCAAACACACTGGGTGGATGACGATACAAACTGTATGTCTGAGACATCATCAACCCTCCGTATCTGTATTGGGGTGATCCAACTCCCTCTGTATCAGTGATATAACACAACAAACTGTATGTATTATATCACACATACTTATAGGCATGGCACAGCTTATGCACTATACACGACATCACAGCCATCGCTATTTTGACATCACAACACTCTGTTCATGACATCAAAGCTACGCTGTCTCACATCACAGCCATTACATCTGACAGCACATCCAGAGTATGTGTGTCATTCACACCGAGATTATCGATGATATAAAGACCCATTGCTTGTATGATATCACAGCCACAATTATGTATGACATCATATGAAACTAACATATTGACATCACATTCACTCTGTATCGTCGTCAAACCGCTCTATGACATCACATCCTCTTATTCATGTTCATCACACACAGTTATATCTGACATCGCATCCACTGTAAGCTGCGTCATAACTTACGCAGTGTATTGATTATACCACACGTGCAATATGTGTGATATCAAACCCACTATATGTATGACTTCATATGAATTCTATGTGACATCACACCCCACTCCTTTTATACATCACAAGACGTATTCATGACATTCCCATACACTTTATTCATAACATGACATCCACTGTTTATGACATCCACTCACCACTGATAATGGTGACATCACAGCATCACAGTAACTGGGAGACAATGACACCTCCTATATTTTGAACATCACACTCAGTATAATATGACATCTCACATGGTGTATGATTGTCCAACACAAATCACTGTATCCAACGTAACACTGAAATAATAATCGAGTGTAGTCCTATCATTGCACTTTGAATGAATTAATATTACACCCTCCTGTACGTTGTGTAAAAACACATCCATAGCATGTATAGACACTATACGGAAAACGTTTTATATGACATCAAAATTCCAACCTTTTTGATGTCATCATACTTTCTTGTATATCTGTCATGGCACCCACTTATGTTATAGGATCATCATACTCACACACTAGTATATGACCTCTAATGCCACTCTATGTGTGGGATGTACATTTCAATTGATCTGTACTCTAGGCATTGGCAAAAACCCGTAGAAATAATTGTACCCTAACATTCCACTGTATGTGTCATCAAACACACTTTGTCGATGACATCACACCAACAGGTGTAAGGGTTCACACAGGTGGCATAATGAATCCGTCCATATGCACACACCTTACCTCATATATACACTTTATGAGACAAAACCTTATTATTATGACATCACACGCATTCTAATTATGACATCACACCACTATAACGATAGACATGTCATCTCCTCTATATGATATCACATTCACTAATATGAGACATCACAAATGACCCAGCTATGACATCACACACTATATGTTTATGATCAGTTTCACTCATATGGCATCCCTGCACTGTTATAAACAACACATCCATTTGTGTAACTTCAAAGCCACTATTATCCTACATCACGCCGCATTGGTATCTTGGTCAACACACACAATGTACAAATTCATCTTACTCACAGTATGTAATGACATCACAGTCACTATATATGTTCCTCACATTCAATATAGTAATGACATTTATGTAACTACAAATGACATCACATCCACTCGTTATGACCTCACACGACTTTATTAATGACTCAAGTCCACTATACCGAGACATCGAATCACTATATCCTGACTCCACGTCACTGTGTCTGTGTTATCACCCCCACTCTACGAATGATACCACAGCCACTCTATTATCATATCACAGCCAGATATACATGTGACACCCTATCCCACTCTATTTATGACATCATATCCACAATGTAGGAACATCACAACACTGGTTTTGTTGATACCACACTCGGCATATATATGAACTCATTGCATTATCAGAGAAACACATTATTTAGACTATCACACCAAACCACAGAATTTATGTTGCAACATCCACTTCAGGCATAAACAAACATCCACTCAAACAGACATTGCCCCCACGCTTTCTAAGCCATCACAAACTCTCCACTGATATCAACACACCCACATCGTTGCATGACTTCACACTCGCATATGTATGGCAACATTTGCAACCAAAACAAAACATCACTTCCCCTCAGTTATGACATCAACCCACCGTTTTCTAAGGACAACATCACATCACACTCTAAAATTTTGACATCGAACCCTCTGAATCTGGGTTCATGACATCCCACCGTAATGAGGAAAAACCTCACACCCAACTGTATTTTATGATACCTCATGTGCTATACTCCAAGGCGACACTCTCCATAACCGTTCGATATTGCGACATCACATTGACCTAAAGTACTAATAACATCACAACATTCACATGCCGCTGTATCTGTGTCATCACACCCACTCTTTCGATGATATCACAACCATTAGTCTGTATGACTCACACGCCACTACATGTAACCCATCAATCCACTCTATAAGTCATGGGCACCACATTCTATAGACAACACAGGTTACTTTATGACATCACCTCACTGCACTCATGATAACAACTGACCCACCATAACTGACATTGATTCCACCCTACGGAAGACCACAGACCACTGTTTGTATGACATGACACAAACTTTATGTATGACATCTAATGCACTCTACCTAAGGCCACCTCTCATCTCTTTATGAACTCACGCCATTTATCATCACATTGCATCCACTGCATTCATGACTTCACACACACTATATATGACCACTCTCACAAGACATCACAAACGTTAAATCTGCCATCTGCACCCACTAGATCTGACACTTCCTCACACAGAATCTGTGTCATCTAACCCCGTTAACGATTATACCACACACACTCTCAGTATATGATGACTTCACACATACTCTATGCCGGACATCATAATCAGTATGCGTGACATCACATGAACTCTTAAGACATCAGACACCTAATTGTTTGACATCACACGCCAGTATATTCATGACATCATATCCAATATGTATGATATCACACATACTGCTTCATCACTTTCAACACAGACGACGCCTGACATCATCCCCCACTATATTTGAACATCATCAGCCGCTGAACCTGTGTCGTCACACACTCTTATCGATTACATCACAACAAGTATGAAAAATCATCACACTTGGCATACATAATACATCAATACACACTCTACATGAAAACGACCATTTGCACATTTATTACATCAATCCTCAGCATTTAAGACATCATAGCCACTGCATTCATGATTTATCAGTTTCTCCTAATATGTGACATCATATCCATTTTTAGGAAACAACTCATCCCCTATACTCTGTCATCACAATCACACCACTTTTATCTGAACGTCACACTCCACTGGGTTTTTGAATCCGTATCCAACATATTTTGACCTCAAACACCCTGTGTCTGAGATGATACAAACAGTTGTGTCTGGCCACACGACCTATCCGTTTCTGTCTTTGGAATATCACTCCCTCTGTATCATGATATTAACAGCAAACTGTATGAATTATAACATACACACATACTGATAGAACATGGCACAATTATGAAACTATATCACGACATCTCAAGCCTACGCTTTTGGACATCACAACACTCTGTTTCATGACATCAAAGCTACGCTGTCTACACATCACAGCCATTACATCTGACAGCACATCCACTGTATGTTGTGTCATCACACCGAGGATTATAGATGATATAAGACCCCATTGCATGATGTATGATATCACAAGCCACAATATGGTATGACATCTTATGAATCTACATATGACAACACATTCACTCTGTATGTCGTCACACCGCTCTATGACATCACACCCTCGTACTTACATGTCATGACACACAGTTTAATCTGACATCGCATCCACTGTAGCTGCGTCATGTACTTACAGTTGGTATTGATTAATACCACACGTAGCTATAATGTTTTGATATCAAACCCACTATATGTATGACTTCATTATGTATTCTATGTGACATTACACCACACTCTTTATTACATCTCAAAGGACTGTATTCAGGACATCCCAGCCACCTTTATTAAATAACATCGACATCCACTGTTTATGACATCACATACACTATACAGGTGCATCACAGCCACTGTCAAAACTGTGAGAAGACAAACAACTCCTATATATATGGCATCACACTCAGTATATTATGGCATCTCACACGGTGATAGTGTAATGGATAACACAATCACTAGTATCCACACATCACACTGACAATATCGGTGGACGTCACCACTCACCTGAACTTGATTATATTACCACCCTCTATTGTGTGAAATCACACCCACAGCACGTATGAACACGACAGGCACGTGTATGTATGACATCACATCCACTTTTGATAACATACCTTTGTTTATCGTCCCATGGCACAACAACTATGTTTAGGACATCATAATCCACTGAATGATCTCATCCACTCTGTGTGGTGACCTAACACAAGCTCTGTATCTGTCTATGAAAACCCGTGAAAAATCGATCACAACCACTGTATATGTCATCAAACAAACACACTTTGTCGATGACATCACAACAACTGTGTAATGGGTTCACGAGGTGGCGAATATGAATGCCTTCATATTCACTACACTGACCTCATATATACACATATGAGGACAAACCTTATTATTTATGACATCAACAGGCAATTCTATTCCTGACATCACACGCACTATATACGATTGGACATGTCATCGCCCTATATGATATCACATCACAAATATGAGACATCAGACACAATGACCCTATCTATGACATCACACACTCTATGTTTATGACGTGTCACGTCATATGGCATCCCCACGCACTGTTAGAACACACAGTCATTGTGTAACTTCAAAGCCACTATAATCCGACTCACGCGCATGGTATCGTTCAACACATGCAATGTACCAATTTTAGCTTACGCAGTGTATGATACATCACAGCACAGATGTTTTGACATCACATTCACTATATGGTATGACATTTTATGAACTACATATGACATCACATCCACTCTTTATACCTCACACACTTTATTAATGAATCAATCCACAATACCAGACATCCGAAAATCCACTATATCTGACCCACGTCCACTGAGTCCTGTGTATATCACGCCCCACTCTACGAATGATATCACAGCCACTCTATGTATCATATCACAGCCATATACATGTACACCCTATCCACACGATTTATGACATCATATCCACAATTATGACATCACAACACGTGTGTGTTGTTGATCCTCGCAACATCAAACCACTCTCGCATATAATATAAGCTCATTGGCATTCAGATGACAGCAATTCAGACTACACACCCAATGACAGAATTTATGTTGCAACATCCACTTCAGCCATAACATCACACCACTCTAACAGACATTGCCCCCCACACCTTCTAATCCATCACAAGCTCTTCCCCTGATAATCACACCCACTCGTTGCAATGACTTCACTCTCGCATATTATGGCAACATTTGCACCATACAAAACATCAACTTCCTCAGTTTATGACATCAACCACCGTTTCTATGACTCACAACCCACTCTAATTTGACATCGTATCCACTGATTTCTGGGTCAACCATCCACTGTAATGAGGATAACACACCACTGTATTATGAACTCTCTGCGCACTCAAGAGACCTCATAATCCTCCGTTGTATATGCGACATCACATTGACTATTACTTTAACATCACAGACGCTGTATCTGTGTCATCAACACCACTCTTTCGATAAATCACAACCTTTGTAAGTAAGACCTCACACCCACTACATTTATACCATCATATACACTCAATAAGTCTCGCATCACATTTTATGGACATCACATGTATTTATGGACATCACATGCACTGACAACTCATGATATCACCCCAACTTATATTACTGACATTGAATTCCACCCTACTGGATGACCTTAACATATGACCAACTGTTATGTATCGCATGATACACAAACTTTTTTGTTATAAATCTAATGCAGCATACAGTCACCTAATGGAATACCATTTTCCCCTCTTTATGGAACTCACGCCAATTCTGTAAGTCAACACATTTCACCCACTGCATTCATGACTTTACACACACTATATAATGACCACACAAACAAAGGACATCACAAACGTAATATATCTGCCAAGCTCACCCACGTAGATCTGTCTCTTCTCTACGGTTATATCTGTGGTCAACAAACCCACCCGGTTCTATCGATTTATACCACACACACTCTCTGTACTGTAGCTCATGGACGTCACACATACTCTAGATGCAAGGACATCATTCATATTCATGGTAATGCGTGGACATCCACGACAGACTAAATGAAACTTTTATGACAATCAGGTCACTTCCTAATTGGTTGACATACACCCCACAAAGTATTATTCATGACATCATATCCAATATGTATGATATCACAACAACTGCTTTCATGACATCACACACACTATACCTGACATCTCCTCCACTATATTTGACATCACAGCCTGCTATGATCTGTGTCGTCACACACATCTGTATTGATGACATCACAACAAGTATGCAAATCATCACACTTGGCATGCATCTGACATCATACACACTCTACATGTGAGTCGCATTCGCACTTATGTTATCAACATCCTCAACATTTTCGACATCAGAGACGCTGCATTCATGATATCAGTTCTCCTATATTGTGACAATCCATACCCAAGATATCAGGGACATTTCATCCCCCTATAACCTCGTGACATCACAAGCCTACTTTATATTGTACCGTCACACCCACTGGGTTTGTGGATCCTTATCCATACCATATTTGACATCAAACACACTGTGTTAGACCGATACAAACAGTATATCTGTAACATCACACCTCCGTATCTGTATTTGGGTGTCGACTCCCTCTGTATCAATGTGATATAACAAACAAACTGTCTGTATTATATCACACATACTATAGGCATGGACACATTAAAGCACACTATACACGACATCACAGCCACGCTTTTGACATCACAACAACACTCAGTTCAGACATCAATCCTACGCTGTCTCACATCACAGCCATTACATCTGACAGCACATCCACCGTATGTGTGTCATCTCACACCGAGGATTATCGATGATATAAGGACCCATTAGTTTGTATGATATCACAGCCACAATATGTATGACATCATAATGAACTACAGTATAGACATCACATTCACTCTGTTATTCGATCCACATTCCGCCTTCTATGACATGACAATCCTCTGTATTCATGTCATTGACACACAGTATATCTGTCATAGGCAACCACAGTAGCTGAGCCGTGCATAACTTACAGACGTATTGATTAAACCACAGCGTGCAATCTGGTGGTGATATCAAACCCACATAAATGTAATGAACTTCATATTAAAATTCTGATGTGACATCACATCACACCCACCTCTTTAATTACATGTCAAGACTGTATTCTTGACATCCACCATCCAACTTTATTCATAACATGACATCCACTGATTAAGACATCACATACACTATACTTCTGTGTAGGACATCACAGCCACAGTGAACTGGGACAAGACACCTCCTAATAGTTTATGGACATCACACTCGAGTATATATAGAAATCTCACAATGGTGTAGAAAGACAAACACAATCCAGATCCAACGTCACAACTGACTATATCGGTATAGTCACACTCACTTGAATGAATTAAATTACACCCTCTAGTACGAGTGAAATCACACCCACAGCATGTAATGACACAATAGGCACGTTATATAACAAACAAACCACTTTTGATGTCATCAAACCGTTTGTTAATCTGTCATGGCACACACTAATGTTTAGGACATCATACCACGAAAGATCTCATCCACTCTGTGTGTGTGACTACACAAGTCTTGGGTTTTTTAAAAAAATCTGTTTCTGATACCCGTGAAAAATGCCATCACATCCACTTATATTCATCAAACACACTTTGTCGATGAAATCACGCCAACTGTGTAAGGGTACACAGGTGGCATATTGGAATGCCGTCATATGCACTACACCGACCTACATATAACACTTTATGAGGACAAACCTTATTATCCATGACATCACCCATTCTATGCGATGACAACACACTCACTATATACGATAGGACATGTCATCCTAAATACTCCTCTATATGAAGCACAATCACTAAATATGAGACATCACCACCATGAACCCTATCTATGACATTACACACTCTATGTTTATGACATGTTCACGTCAAATGCATCCCCACGCACTGTTATAACAACACAGCCATTTGTAACTTCAAAGCCATCTATATCCGACAAATCTCCGCCATGGTATCGGTGTCAACACACAAAATGTAACCAATTTATCTACACACTATGTATGACTCACAGTCACTATATTGTATGACATCACATTCACTATATATATGACATTCTATGTACTACATTATGACATCACATCCACTCTTTATGACCTCACACGACTTATTAATGACATCAGTCCACTATATCCAGACATCGAATCCACTATATCTGTATCCTCACGTCCACTTGTCTGTGTTATCACCCCCACTCACAACGAATGATAACACAGCCACTCTATGTATCATAGCACAGCCAGTATACATGTGACCATCCCTATCCACTCTTTTATGAACATCATATCCACATTGTATGACATCACAACACTGTGTGATGTTTTGATACCACAATCCGGCATATATATGAAACTCATTGGCATTTCAGATGAAATCATATTCAGACTATCACACCAAACGACAGAAATTTATGTTTGCAACATCCACTTCAGCAGGCATAACATCACACCCACTCTAACAGACTTTGCCCCCACTCTTTCTAAGCCATCAAGCTCTCCACTGATATCACACCCACTCGTTGCATGACTTTCACACTAACTCGGCATATGTATTGGCAACATTTGCACCATACAAAACATCACTTCCTCAGTTTATGACATCAAACCACCGTTTCTAGGACATCACACACACTCTATTTGACATCGTATCCACTGAATCTGGGTCCAAGACATCCACTGTAATGAGGATATCACACCAACTGTATTTATGAGAACCTCATGCGCTACTGAAAGACCACCTCATATCCGTTGTATGCGACATCACAGTTGACTATACTTTAAACATCACAGCCGCTGTAATCGGGTGTCATCACAACCCACTC
>JAJLRB010005361.1:0-32833 GCA_020976825.1 Odocoileus hemionus | reverse complement strand
AAATTCTTAAATTCTAGCAAAATAAATCCAACAGCACACTAAAAGAATTGTACAGCATGAACACGTGGAAATTCAATCTCCCCCTGGTAATGGCAAAGCCATGGGTTTTCAATATATAAAAATCAAAAAAAAAATGGTATACATCACATTAAAAAAGGATAAAAAAAGACTTTTTTTTTTACAATAACAAAAAATTGTTAGTTGTTTTTATTTTTTTGTCCATACAATTTTGACAAGACTACAGCCCATAGATTTTTTTACAGATAAAATTCCCCCATCCCGATCCCCGGCTCCTCCCAAACCTCCCCTCTACACCCCGAATCCCTCTTGGTCTGCCCCAGTGCGTCCCAGGTCCCTCCCAAACTTTAATAAAAAAAAATAAAATGGGAAAAGAAAAAATCCCTTTGAGCAAGGCCAAAAAAAAAAAAAAAACAAAAAAGGAAAATAATAAGAACTAAAAAATCCCACATTGAATTACCATGAAATTAATTGCAGAAAAATGTATTTGAACACAATTAAAATAACCCCCTTTTTTCAAGATACAAAAAAATTTTCAGCAAACTAAAAGCCTCTATACAAAAAATTTATCCCTAAATTATTTGCAAAAGCCATGGCATGAAAAAAGCCCAACCCAATAAATATATATTTTCAAATGGTGACAAAATAAAACAAGAATAATCCTCTAAGATCAGGAGGAGGAACAAGGTCAGAAAAAATATCTTACTCTACCCACTTCCTATTTTAATATAAGTACTGAAAAGGTCCAAAGCCATAGACAAAAATTAATCAAAAATATGAAATGAACAAAAAGACAAAATAATAAGCCTCATCAAAATTGGAATAACAACAGTAAAAAACTAAGTTTTACATCTTAGTAAAAAAAAAATAACCATGAATCCTTTTTTTATGGATTAAAACCCATAAAAAATAAACTGGCGAAGAAAATACTTTAAATAAATAAATTAATTCATGTGAAAGTGTTTGCCCAGGATCACAAATTGAATATACATAAGTATATTGAAAAAATTTTTATAAACACATTTAAATAAGCCAAACTATCCAAACAAGGAATTTTTAAGAAAAAAAATAATCTGTTTTCCAAAGTATCAAAAAATTAAACACTTATAAGAAATAAAACCAAACTTGAGTATTGCAAAGGCACTTGAATAATGGGAAAAATACAAAACATTAACAAAAGAAAAAGAAGACACAAATAAATGTAAAGACATCCAGAAGTTCATAGACTGGAAGATAACGTGTATTTGTTTTTAAAGTGTTTACATCAATTGCCCATACCATCAAAATTTATGCACAAGCAATTCGCAATGCCAAAATCCCTATCAAAATCCAAGTCGCCAAATTTTTAAAATAAATATTTGTATAGAATAACGACTCTAAAACTTCTTTATGAAACCCTAAAAAGACTGCAAAGAGATTAAGTAGCAAAGGTTAGGTCGAGAAAGAAGAAAAAAAGTGAGAAGTTTACACAATCCTAATTTCAAATACGATTGTTATGAGTTTACATTTATTTAAAAAACTAATCGTTAACTGGCATTGCAGTGTGAGTGGCCACATTTTTTGCTATTCATATCCAGTGAACACACGTTTTGTTTGGGATTGTGTCTAAGTTTGATGCTCTTTTTGTTTGTTTGTATTGGTCTATTTGACGTCTACTTAGTAACATACATTCCTTAGGATGTAACTGTAAAATAAATCTTGATATTCTAAATATTAGTAAATGAAAAGCTACCTTGATCCATTATGTGTTCAAAGAAAAATGTGTTGGGAAATAATGTTAAGTCAATTTGTGATTCCATAATAAAATTGTGGAATACACGCTGTCAACCTTCACAAAAACCCCCCCTGATGGAGATTTTTGTTTGGAGATTTCCTTGAATCTACAGAACAACTGTTTTTCAGAGAATTTACACTTTACAATAATGATAAAATGGTGATGGTCTTCCATTTATTTTCATCTTCTTTAAAACGTTCTGCCAGAAATATTTGTCGAGATTTTTTATCGTTTTCTGTGTATAGTTCATGAAACTTTTTCATGATGAGTCAATATTTGACATTTTTTAAACATTGTTTTTAAATATATATTTATAAAAGTATACTTCGTCTAGCTGTTGCCCGTGGTATATAAAAATAGAATTGTTTTATTTTTTTGTAATTTGACAGTTGTTCAGTAGGTCAACAAATGGGCCTATAAATTCCTGCATTAATTATGAAATGAAACAAATTTATATGTAGATTTTTTTTTTTAAATATTTTCTAGGTGTATCTGATTATGGCGTCCATCAGGAAAATAGAATAAAAGCTTTTTATACAATTTTATTTTTGAAAACTGATACCCTATGATTATATTTTTTTATATTTTTTTACCTTTTAATCCTTTGGCTAAAGCATTTCAGTAGAATAGGTAAAAAGTGATGCCCCCCCCTAAGACATGCATTCCCCCCCAAGGTGTCATTATCGTGTCTCAGATAAATAAGACTTTCAGCATTTGCACATGCTTGGGTTCCCCCTCGTCTCAGATAAATAGCTTTCAGCAAAATTTCCACTATTATTGATACTGTTTGATCTAGGTAGTTTTATCTATAGAAGATACACTTTAATCAAGAGATATAAGGGAAAAAAATTTCCCCCCTCCTACTTCTTATTGGGATTGTTTTTTTTCCCCTGGTGACTCAGATGGTAAAGAAAATCTGCCTGCAGTGCAAAAAGGAGACAAGGAGTTCAATCCCTGGGTCGGGAAGATCCCGCTGGAGAAAAGGGGGGAAAATAAAGAGTTAACCAAAACTTATCCCGCATTTTTTATTTTTTTTTTTCCCCCTCCCGAGGAATCCCCCCGCCCTCCCCATGGACCCATGGGGAAGCTTCTTGTGGAGACACATCCCCCCACCCCCCCCCCCCCCAGTTACCCCTGGGTTTCAAAGAGTTGAACATGTCAAAAAATCCCTTGAGCAAGTCTTAAAACACTAGACCCCCTCTAGATATCCTTGAGAATGTATTTTAGACTTTTTAATCACAGGCACGTTGCTAAATATTTTTTTTTTAAATGTGTTAACCATCTATCTGAGTTTAAATTGTCAATGGGCATTGTTCTCATTTTAACCGTGTTAATGTATAAAAAATTGATTTTTTGCACTGTGATTATTTGTTGTTTTAATGTTAAAAAATTAAATCATTTGTATTTTTCTTAGGATAAATGTAAATTTTGTAATTTGTTTTATTATTATATTTTTCATTTTTTCCCTAGAATTTTAAAATATAGTCTAAGAGACGGACATGGACATGACTGGTGAATGAAACTGAACTGAATATTGTATGTTTAGAATCATCTTCCCCTGTCAATATTCAAATGATGGAGACTGGCCTGAAATTTTTCCTTTTCATCAATATCTTTGTGTAAGGATTTGCTGTCAAGGTTATGCAGGTATTCATGAAAAAACTTAGGTCAGAGGTCATTTTCCCCCCTTCATTCCATATTATGAATAGTTTATATGAACGTTGTAATTGTCTTCCTTAAGTTTTCTTTTATAACTTTTACAAACAAAAATCTAACCAAACTGATCACGTATGGATCACAGCCTTTTCTTAACTCAATGAATGTTATGAGCCATGCCATTTTAGATATAGGCCACCAGCCCCAAGATGGAGGGAAATCATGGTGGAGATTTCTGACTCAAAATGTGGTTCCCCACTGGATCAAAAGGGAATGGCAAAACCACTTTTTCAATACTCATTGAGCCTTGAGGAATAGCCCCCCATGAACAGTATGAAAAGCGCAAAACATGATGTAGGAAGTTATTTAAGTTCAGATAAATCAAATCAGGGTAAATTGGACTCTAAGTGAAGTGGCAAGAGGAGATGAAATTTAGAAAATCTTCTGATTTAGAAATCATTGAACTAAAATGGAATGGATAAATGGGCAAATTTACTTCAGATGAAAACCATTAATATCTACTACTGTGTGGGCAAAGAATACCCCCGTTTTGGTGAGAAATGGAGTTCGTAGTGGGGCCCTCATCCAGTCAACAAAAGAGTTCCCAGAATGCAGTACGATGGATGCGCCTTATCTTAAGAAAAAATAAACAGAAAAATGATCTCTGTGTCCATTTCCCAAGGCAAATCATTTTAATATTATAGTAATGACGCAGTCGCTATGCCCGCAACCACCTGTCTAACACTGAAGAAATTCAGCTGAAGTTGTTGTTGGATTCTATGATGACTTGACAAGACCTATCTGGAACTATAACGCAAAAAAACAAGAAAAAAAAGAAAAGATGTCGTGTTTTCATCATAAAGGACGCTGGAATGCAAATTGTAGTAGGTGTAGAGTACTGCAAAAAATTACTACCTGGCATTAACAGAGTAAGTTTGTCCTTGAACTGGCAGAAAAATGAAGTGGGACAAAGGCTAGAACAGTTTTGCCAAGAGTGAACCCATCTGTGATCTTGATGCAATGCAAAAACACCCCTCTTCCTAACAACACAAGAGGACAATGATCTACATACAGGGCATCACCAGAATGGTCCCCAAAAATGCAGAAATCAGATGATTGGCATATATTTTTTTGCAGCTGAAAGTTGGAGAAGTCTCTATACAAGTCAGCAAAAAAACAAGGCCAGAGCTGCTTGTGGCTCAGATCAATGGAACTCTCTTATTGCCAAATTCAGACTTTAAATTTGAAAGAAATTAGTGGGGAAAACCACTAGGGCCATTCATTTATTATAAAATTTAAATCAAAAATCCGTCTTACAATTAATACAGTGAAAATGACAAATAGATTCAAGGGATTGAGATCCTGATCTAGATTGGCCCCCTGAAGGACTATGAACAGTGCTTTCATGACATTGTACAGGAGGCAATGATCAAGACCATGCTCAAGTCCCCCCAAAAAGAAATGCAAAAGAGAGGGAAAATGGTTGTCTGAGGAGGCCTTAACAAATAGCTGAAAGAGACAAGAGAAGCTAAAACAAAGGAGAAAAATGAAAGATATACCCCATTTGAATGCAGAGTTCAAAGAACAGCAACGGAGAGATAAGGGGAAAGCCGTTCCCTCCTTCCCAAGTGATCGCCAATGCAAAGAAATAGAAGAAACACAATAAACTGGGAAAGACTAACAGAGTTCTTCAAGAAAATTAGAAATATCAAGAGGCAAAATATTTCATGCAAAAATGAAAAAAGAGCAAAAATTAAAGGACAGAAAGGTATGGATCCCTAACGGAAGCAGAAAATACTAGAAGAAAAGGTGGCAAAATACAAGAAGAATTTACCAATTAAAAGAGTCTTCATCTAAACCCAGGTTAATGACAATGGTGGTGATCACTCCACCCTAGAGCCAGAACATCCTGACATGTGAATGTTAAGTGGGCCCCTTAGGAAGCATCACTAAGAACAAAGCTAATTGGAGGTGGATGGAATTCCAGTTGAGCTATTTTCAAACCCTAAAAGATGATGCTGTGAAAGTGCTGCACTCAATATGCCAGCAAATTTGGAAAACTCAGCAGTGGCCCACAGGATAGGAAAAGGTCAGTTTCCATGCCAATGTCCCAAAGAAAGGTTAATAGTCAAAAGAATGATTACAAAACTACCAAACCAAATTACACCTCATTTCACACAACTAGGACTGAAAGTAAAGCATCTCAAAATTCTCCAAGCAAGGCTTCTACAGTATAGGAACTGAAAACTTCCAGATGTTCAGTCAAGCTGGATTAGAATAGGCAAAGAGAAAACCAGAGCATCAAAGTTTCCAGCATCCATATCTGAAAAAAAATCATAGAAAAAAAAGCAAGAGTTCAGGAAAAACATCTTTACTTTTCTGCTTTATTGACTCTATGCCAAAGCCTTTGAATCTCATGGATCACAACAAACTGTGGAAAATTCATAAAGAGATGGGAAAAAAAATACCAGACTACTTTACCTACGTCCTGAGAAATCTGTATGCAGGTCAAGATGCAACGGTTAGAAATTTCGACATGAACAATATGGGACTGGTGCCAAGTTGGGAAGAGGAGGACATCAAGGTTGTATATTGTCAACCCCTGCTTATTTAAATTATATGCATATTACTGTCTATACTGAAATATTGAAATGCCCTTGAGCCTGAATGAATTGCAACAAGCTGTAGACAATCAAAAAAGGTTCGTCATGGAGAGAAATATCAGAAAACCTCAGATATGCCCCGAATAAATATGGCAGAACAAAGCAAAGAGGAACTAAGAGCCCTTTTGAATGTGGAAAAGTGTGTAAAGAGTGAGGGTGAAAAACTTGGGGGAGGGGGGTGGACTTTTACAAAAGTTCAACGTTGTTCAAGAAAAGAAGATTCATGGCATCTGTGTTCCCTCATCACTCATAGTGCAAGTAGATGGGGAAACAGGTGGACCATGACCCTATATATATTTTCTTTGGCTCCAAATATTACTGCAGAAAATTGGTGGTGACTGCCAGCAGCAATGTAAATTAAAAGTATGCTTTTGCTCTTTGGATAAGAAAAGCCCTATGATAAATCCTTAGACCACAGAAATATTAAAAAGCAGAGACATTTACTTCGATCCCCTGATAAGGTTAACAAAGGTTCATCTAGTCCAAAGAGCCTAAAAGAACCAGTAGTTGTTTTTTCTAGTGGTTCTACGTTATTGGATTGTAAGTGAGTTTTTTTGGACCTATTAAAAGAAAAAAAAAAAAGCAACATACAACAACAAACTGTTCAACTGAGCACCAAAGAATTGATTGTGCTGTTTTTAAATTGTGGCGTTGGAGTAAAGAATTCTTGAGAGTCCCCCCTTTGTGTGCTACAAGGAGAGACAAATTCCCTGTAAGCTGTAAACCCCTAAAGGAAATCAACTATGATAAATTCATTCATTAGAAGAACTGTTTGCTGAAGCCCTGAAGTGTTTTCCCAATTACATTAGCCCACTTGATAAAATGCAGAGAACTGACACATTGGAATAAGAAAGAGCTGATGCAGGAAAAAATTGAATGTGAGAGAAGGGACGACAGAAAGGTATCTGAAATGAGTTTTTCAATGGCAAATCACTGAATATGAATCGAACATCAAGAGGAGTTTATTAGCAAGGTCCTGGGAAGTATGTTGGGAGGATTGGAACAGGGAAGGACCGGCCACCCCCTTGCATAACAAGTTCGTGTTAGGGTTCCACCCAAAAGAAGTTTTGGACCACACCCCCCTGAAGGGTCCCCCCCCACTTACTGAAACCAAACTGGAAAAACTTGGAGACATTAGTATCCCTTTCTTGTTATCATCCCATATCACAGTTTATTGTGGTTTTTGTTTTTTTAGTGTTTTGAAAAGAAGTTGAAAAATAAACATTTTAAGGTTAACCAATTGCCCAATGTCCCCCCTCCCCAACAATATTCCCAGCATAGAAGTGAAGTAAAGTAACCTGTTGCCCTTAATTAAGTTTTTGTAATTAAGTCCCCATAAGGGGCATAATTGGATTCTCTGGGGATAAGGATAACTTTTCCTCCCCATTTTTTGAAAAACGCATTTTTTAAGGACCACAGCAACTAAATTCAACCAACCATTTGAATTCCAAACCCAAGACTGGCTATGTTAAAAAAAAAAAAACACCAATGTCCCCACGAAAAAAAAAAGCCAGGGTTAAAATAATCTGCTTTTTTTTCCCCCCATTAAAAGGCCCCCAGTGAGGAATTATATCCAACTTAAACTATATGCAGGTCCCACCCCCCACCCCCCCCCCCCTGTAAAAGTTTTTATATTTTGAGCCCTCTAAAAATGTAAAATCCTAATCCTGTTGGAAAATCATTTTTAATTATAATTGTGGAAGGGATAGATTAATCCCGTTTCCCAGGCAAACTTTAAATCCCGTTGCTTGTTTTGGTTAATTAAATTTTTTGGAACTAAAAACAAAGAATGGTCCCCCCCTTTGCAACCAAAAAGTGGTTTTTTTAAAAGTAAAGCCTTGAAACGCTAGAGGCCCCCCCCCTGGCTAAAGCCTTACCTTATAAGGATTTCCTAGAATTTTGTTCTATCCCAAATTTTTTTTTATCCCTCCCCCCCCACTTTTTTTTTACCATTTGTATCTCCTTTTTGTCCAACCAGAGTTTGGACTTGTGGGGCAAAATTTTTAAGGTTAAATTTTCCCTTCCTAAAAAAATTTTTAAAAACTGTTTCCCCCCCCCCCACAAAAAAGATTACTATATGTGCATATTTTAATTCAAAAATATGAATTTTTTTTCCCTATAATTATTTTTTCCTAAGCCCACTCTGAAAACCCTAAAATTATCTATATATGGTAAAAACTAAATAAAACATAAGAAGTTTAAATATTGAATAAACAAACAAAGTGATGGGGCCAAACACCTACCAAACGTCTTAAAGAAGTACAAATTAAAAAATATCCCAAATTAACACCTAAAAAACTCCATCCCCAATTGGCAAGAAATCCCCTGTTTTTTTATTTTTTTTTTTTTTTTTTCATTTATTTTTATTAGTTGGAGGCTAATTACTTTACAATATTGTAGTGGTTTTTTTGTCATACATTGACATGAATCAGCCATGGAGATTTACATGTATTCCCCATCCCGATCCCCCCTCCCACCTCCCTCTCCATCCCATTCCCCTCTGGGTCTTCCCAGTGCACCAGGCCCTGAGCACTTGTCTCATGCATCCCAACCTGGGGCTGGTGATCTGTTTCACACTTGATAATAATACATGTTTCAATGCTGTTCTCTCAGAAACATCCCACCCCCTCCTTCTCTCCACAGAGTCCAAAAGTCTGTTCTGTACATCTGTGTCTCTTTTTTTTTTTCTGTTTTGCATATAGGGTTATCATTACCATCTTTCTAAATTCCATATATATGTGTTAGTATGTATACTGTAAGTGTCTTTATCTTTCTGGCTTACTTCACTCTGTATAATGGGCTCCAGTTTTCATCCATCTCATTAGAACTGATTCAAATGAATTCTTTTTAATGGCTGAGTAATATTCCATGGTGTATATGTACCACAGCTTCCTTATCCATTCGTCTGCTGATGGGCATCTAGGTTGCTTCCATGTCCTGGCTATTATAAACAGTGCTGCGATGAACATTGGGGTGCACGTGTCTCTTTCAGATCTGGTTTCCTTGGTGTGTATGCCCAGAAGTGGGATTGCTGGGTCATATGGCAGTTCTATTTCCAGTTTTTTAAGGAAATCTCCACACTGTTTTTCCATAGTGGCTGTACTAGTTTGCATTCCCACCAACAGTGTAAGAGGGTCCCCTTTTCTCCACACCCTCTCACAGCATTTATTGCTTGTAGACTTTTGGATAGCAGCCATCCTGACTGGCGTGTAATGGTACCTCATTGTGGTTTTTGATTTGCATTTCTCTGATAATGAGTGATGTTGAGCATCTTTTCATGTGTTTGTTAGCCATCTGTATGTCTTCTTTGGAGAAATGTCTGTTTAGTTCTTTGGCCCATTTTTTGATTGGGTCATTTATTTTTCTGGAATTGAGCTGCAGGAGTTGCTTGTATATTTTTGAGATTAATCCTTTGTCTGTTTCTTTCATTTGCTATTATTTTCTCCAAAATTATGAGGGCTGTCTTTTCACCTTGCTTTATAGTTTCCTTTGATTGTGCAAAAGCGTTTTTTTGTTTTAATTAGGTCCCATTTCTTTATTTTTGTTTCAATTTTTTATTTTCCAATATTCTGGGAGGTGGCACCACTTTGTTAGAGGATCTTGCTGTGATTTTGCCTTTGTCGAAGATATGGTGACCGTAGGTACGAGGATTTATCTTTGGGCTTTCTATTTTGTTCCATTGATCTATATTTCTGTCTTTGTGCCAGTACCATACTGTCTGGATGACTGTGGCTTTGTTGTAGAGTCCTGAAGTCAGGCAGGTTGATTTCCTCCATTCCTATTCTTCTTTCTCAAGATTGCTTTGGCTAATCGAGGTTTTTTTTGTATTTCCATACAAATTGGTGAAATTATTTGTTCTAGTTCTGTGAAAAGAATACTGTTGGTAGCTTGATAGATTGCATTGAATCTATAGATTGCTTTTAGTAGTATATAGCCATTTTCACAATATTTATTCTTCCAATCCATGAACACAGTATATTTCTCCATCTATTTGTGTCCCTCTTTGATTTCTTTCATCAGTGTTTTATAGTTTTTCTATGTATAGGTCTTTTTGTTTCTTTAGGTAGATATACTTCCTAAGTATTTTATTCTTTTTGTTGCAATGGTGAATGGTATTGTTTCCTTAATTTCTCTTTCTGTTTTCTCATTGTTAGTGTATAGGAATCCCCCCCCCAAGGGGATTCTTGTGGGGTGTTAATTTTATTTTTAATAATCCTGCAACTTTACTCCCCCCCCCTATTCAATTGATTAGCGCCCTAGTAATCTGTTATTTTTCTGGTAGAGTCTTTAGGGGGTTTTGTATGGTAGAGGATCATGCTAATTCTGCAAAACCAGTGGGGGAGAGTTTCACACTTCTTCTTTTCGGGTATCTGGATTCCTTTTACTTCTTTTTTCTTGTGCTCTGATTGCTGTGGCCTACAAAACTTCCAAAACTATGTTTGAATAGTAGTGGTGAGAGTGGGAGCCATTGGTCTTTGTTCCTGATATTTTAGGGGAAATTGCTTTTTCTGGAATTTTTCTCACCTTTGAGGATAATGTTTGCTGTGGGGTTTGTCATATATAAGCTTTTATTATGTTGATGGTATGTTCCTTCTATTCCTGCTTTCTGGAGAGTTTTTTAATCATAAGAGGAAAATCGGATGTTGAATTTTGTCAAAGGCTTTTTCTGCATTTATTTGAGATAATCATATGATTTTTATCTTTCAATTTTTTAATAATGTGGTGTATTACATTGATTGATTTGTGGGTTTATTAAAGAATCCTTGCATTCCTAGGATATGGGGTTGATAAAGCCCACTTGGTCATTGATTGTATGATTTTTTTTTTAATATGTTGTTGGATTCTGTTTGCTAGAATTTTGTTAAGGAATTTTTGCATCTATGTTCATCAGTGTATTGGCCTATAGTTTCTCTTTTTTTTGTGGCATCTTTTTGTCTGGTTTTGGAATTAGGGTGAGGTTGGCCTCATAGTTGTGAATGAGCTTTGGAAGTTTTTACTTTCTTCTGCTAATTTTCTGGAAGAGTTTGAGTAAAGGAAAAGGAGCTAAGTCTCTTCTCTAAATGTCTTTTTGTAGAATTCAGCTGTGAAAGCCCCATCTGGTCCTGTCGCTTTTTTATTGCTGGAAGATTTCTGATTAGCTTTTCGATTTCCTGTGCTTGTGATGTGTCCTCTGCTTAAGATCTTTTATTTCTTTCCCCCTGGTTTCTGTTTTGGACCAGTTAATACTTTTTCAAGAAATTTGTATTTCAAATTTCTTCCAAGTTGTCCGTTTTTATTAGCATAGAAGCTGCTGGTAGTAGTCTCCTATGATCCTTTGTATTTCAAGTGTTTGTCTGCTTGTGATCTCTCCATTTTCACATTGTCTAATTTTGGGTTGATTTGGTTCTCCTCTCTCCCTTTGTTTCCCGTTAATTAGTCCTTGCTAACCGGTTTTTGTGTCCCAATTTTGTTTATCTTTTCTAAAAAAAAGAAAACATCCTTTTTAGCTTATCTTGTTGATTTTTGCTATCATCCTCTTGTTTCTTTTGCATTTTATTTTTCGGCCCTAAATTTTAAGAATTTTCTTATTCCTTCTCCTTAAAACCCTGGAGTTTCTTCATTTCTTTCCTTCTCTAGTTGCTTTTAGGTGTAGAGCTAGGTTATTTATTTTTACGTTTTTTTCTTGTTTCTTGAGGTAAGCCTGTAAATGTTATGAACCTTCCCCCTTAGCACTGCCCTTTTACAGTTGTCCCTTAGGTTTTTGGATTGTTGTGTTTTCATTTTCATTCGTTTCTATGCATATTTTGATTTCTTTTTTAGATCTTCTTCTATGATTTGTTGGATTATTCAGAAGCGTGTTATTTAGCTCCACTATGTTATGAAATTTTTAATAGTTTTTATTTTTTTTTCCTGTAATTGAGATCTAATCTTACTGCATTGTGGTTCAGAAAAAGATGACTGGATATGTCACTGCGTCAATTTTTCGTTTAACTTGAAAGATATATTTTCTGCTGATCTGGTTAAAATTTGTTGTTGATTTATACTATCATTATTTTAACCACAAACTAATGAAAGTGTGTTCTTGAATCTTGGTTTCTAGTACACTTCTCGTTAAGTAAATATTATTTTACAGATGATTTACTTAATTTGATTCTTTTATTTACCGCGTTACTCATGATTCTTCTCGTCTACAATGATCACTAGCAGTTGTGCTTGCTGTTTAACCCCTAGTTAATTATCCAATAACATCTTTCAAATTTTGGTGTAAACCGGGATGAAGTTCTCTTGGACACAGATGGGTATAATTTTGGTTCTAGGGTTCGATCTATTTATATTTGTGATAAAGGGGAAAGATGTGAGTGTTACAGAAAATATACCATATTTCTCAACGTTAATTTAGTCGACGAAAATAATAAATCCAGTTTCATGATTTGATGATTTCTCTTGATAACTCATATTCAAGATAGGAAATGAGGTAAAAGTCAATATATTTAATAGACACCTAATCATGCTAGGGTTTAGTGGGTTTTTTAGGACACTGTATGTATTTTAAAATTTTTGACTTAATTGTATAGCTTCAAACACGCAAAATGATGTTGTTTGTTGGTTATTTATTTCTCAATTTTTAGATATTAGAGCGAGAAATGGGTGGGATCTTGAGTGATTGTAATGTAATCTATAGCCAATATGATTACAACTAGTACTCCACATAGTCAAAAATCATTTCACTGTATATCTCATGCCATCAATCACCATAAGCGCAGGAGCCACTTTGAAGAGATTTTCTTCTGCTATTCACGCAAAGATAGTTCAAACTTAAGTTGTCTATTTTTTCAAATTGTAGTTTATTAGCTTTTTTATTGAAATGAATAATCAGAAAACTATGTTAGTCAAGTTATGTTGTCGTTGGTTTCTGTATAGTTTCTTAGAAAATTATTTACTATCTCATAATAAATCTAGTCTTTTTCTTTGTCTTGGAAGTTCTTTTCATTCAAGATGTTAAATGCTTAAGAAGAATTAAGAAACATCAAGATATAAACAGGCAAGAAGTTTCAAATACCTTATCTTTTATTTTCAGCAGTTTCCATATAAGATGTTTCTAGTAGAATTAAACATTATATTTTTTCCTTTTCTCAATGACCTCATTATTTATTTAAATTAGATCTGCATATTTTAAATGTGTCCTTCAGTAGAGAGTAATATAATTGTAATAGGGTTAATACCAATATTTCTCGTTAAAAAACTAAAAAACAATCCCCCTAGCGAAAAAAAAAACAGCAGCAAACATTTATTTTCATCTGGCCCATTATGCTAGGATTATTAAATTTTTAAAAAAGAAAAGAAAGTGGGAAGATAGACATTGTGTGATATTTCAAGGTAAACAGGCTTGGTTTAATGTCTAAAAGAAGGAATATGATACCATGTCTTGTAATCCAATATTTCACAATAGTAATTAAAGTAATTAGAAATTAAAATTTTGCAAAATTCAATCTTAGATATTCTTCCAGGAACAGGAAAACAGAGTAGGGCACAGCTCTTTAAAGGAAGATAGAAGTCTCAGATTATAGTAAGGTTTGGAAACAGATAAAATAAACATTTGTTTAGTTAACTGGTAATTATGAGAAACCAGAGCAAAATCTAGATTTAGTAGCGGGATTAGGATATTTTGATTTAATTTTAGGGGTGTTTCCCCTATCCAGTGCAGACTGGCTTGGACCACTTGGCCATAACTGTGTACTACCACATTAGTTACTATTGCATGATTTCATACCCATTTACCTTTGGCTTGTGTCTTCATTCACCTTGTGGTACAAAAGTGAAAGAAAAATCCCTTTATAGGCTTCGTTCTCCTTTAATTGCCTTGCATAGAGTGCTTTAAGTTCTTGACCTGATCCTGAAGAGAAATACCAATGTGCTCCTATTCTCTTGGCTATTTTGCAGGCCATAAACAGCCTTTTTTCATAGTACCCATATATAAAATTAGACCTCAATATTAAGCATGCAGTGGAATAGTGGCTAGGCTAATATTTATATATGGGTGAATCGTAGCTAACACTTTTATTGAGAGGTGCTTATTGTTTGTAAGGCACTAAGAGTCTCATAAAAAAATGTTATTACATTAAATCCTCTTAATTCCAGGTCTGTATTTATTACTAACCTCATTTTATCAGATGAAAATCTGAGACTTTAGAATTTAAGTAACTTGTCTCGTGATTACATACCCAGTATGTGATGGAACCATAATTCAAAGTGTAGGTCTTGACTCAGACTTTAGCTATTATGAGATACTTTCTCTTTAAGTTATGTTATTGTAGAATGGAACAGCGCAGGATTTGTAACTTGCATAGGATGAGTTCAAGAACCAAGTTTTCCCCAGTTTAGTTTCCCAAAAGATTACACTAAACCTAGTGAAAATTCTGACATTAGTTGATTTAAAACAATGTTTTATTAAGACATTAGTGAAAGCTGTATTTATTTAAAAGATTTTTTTTAAATGACTGCCTGGAGAAAAACAATATTTAAAATAAAATGACTGCCTGGAATCCTAAAAAATATAGAAGCGAAAGTTATAAGAATCAAAAACAACTCTTTGCTGTGTATCAGTTTAATATTTCAATTGCTTTTCCTATGAAAGATATGAATCAAAAACAACTCTATATAATTTCTAATATATCATGTATATAATATATAGGAGAGAGGCAGAGAGAGAGAGAGAGATGGAGCAAAGATTTGCTTTCATGTGGCGCTAGTGGTAAAGAACCCGCCCTGCCAATGCAGGAGACTTAGGCACACAGGCATGATCATACAGAAAGTTCATTGGTTCTTTTATTCATTTTTTTAAATCTTTCAATCTAAGTCGTTTCACTCGTTTGTGACTCTTTGCCACCTTAAGAACTGAAACCCGACATAATCCTCTATCCATGGGATTATCCAGGCAAGAATACTGGAGTGGGTAACCACTCTGCTTGCTCCAGGGTTTCATCCCACCCCCCACGGATCCAATCCTCATCTATGTATACTGCATTGGTAGGCAGGCTGTTTTCCATTAGTTCCATGTGGGAAGTCTGCAATCTTATAAAGATTATTAATACTATAAAGTGTCAGTCATTTAAGAGATCAGTTCAGTTAAGTCACTCAGTCTTGTTTGACTCTTTCCAACCCTGTGAACCACAGCACGCCAGGCTTCCCTGTCCATCATCCAAATCTCGGAGATTATCATAAACTCATGTCCATTGAGTTGGTGATGCCATCCAACATCTCATCCTCTGTCGTCCCCTTCTCCTTTCTGCCCTCAATCCCTTTCCCAGCATCAGAATCTTTTCCAATGAGTCAGTTCATCACATCAGGTGGCCAAACCATATTGGAGTATCAGCTTAAACATCAGTTCCTCCAATGAACACCCAGGACTGATCTCCTTTAGGATGGACTGGTTGGATCTCCTTGCAGTCCAAGGGACTCTCAAGAGTCTTCTCCAACACCAACAATTAAAAAGCATCAATTCTTCTGTGCTCAGCTTTCCTTATAGTTTAACTCTCACATCCATACATGACTACTGGAAAAAGCATAGCTTTGACTAGACGGACCTTTGTTGGTAAAGAAATGTCTCTGCTTTTTAATATACTGTCTAGGTTGGTCATAACTTTCCTTCTAAGGAGTAAGCACCTTTTAATTTCATGGCTGCAATCACCATCTGCAGTGATTTTGGAGCCCCCCACAAAAATAAAGTTAGCCACTGTTTCCACTGTTTCCCCATCTATTTGACATGAAGTGATGGGACCAGATGCCATGATCTTAAGTTTCCTAATGTGAGAGCTTTAAGCCAACTTTTTCACTCTCCTCTTTCACTTTCATCAAGAGGCTCTTTAGTTCTTCTTCACTTTCTGCTATAAGGGTGGTGTCATCTGCATATCTGAGTTATTGATATTTTTTCTCCTGGCAATCTTGATTCCAGCTTGTGCTTCTTCCAGCCCAGCGTTTCTCATGATGTACTCTGCATATAAGTTAAATAAGCAGGGGTGACAATATACAGCCTTGACATACTCCTTTTCCTATTTGGAACCAGTCTGTGTTCCATGTCCAGTGTCACTGTTGCTTCCTGACCTGCATACAGGTTTCTCAAGAGGCAGGCCAGGTGGTCTGGTATTCCCATCTTTTTCAGAATTTTCCAGTTTATTGTGATCCACACAGTCAAAGGCTTTGGCATAGTCAATAAAGCAAGAAATAGATGTTTTTCTGGAATTCTCTTGCTTTTTCGATGATCCAGTGGATGTTGGCAATTTGATCTCTGGTTCCTCTGCCTTTTCTAAAACCAGCTTGAACATCTGGAAGTTCACAGTTCACATATTGCTGAAGCCTGGCTTGGATTTTCTTTTCTTTTTAAATTTTGAGCATTACATTTTACTAGCGTGTGAGATGAGTGCAATTGTGTGGTAGTTTGAGCATTCTTTGGGCATTGCTTTCTTTGGGATTGGAATGAAAACTGACCTTTTCCAGTCCTGTGGCCTACTGCTGAGTTTTCCAAATTTGCTGGCATATTGAGTGCAGCACTTTCACAGCATCATCTTTTAGGATTTGAAATAGCTCAACTGGAATTCCATCACCTCCACTAGCCTTTGTTTGTAGTGATGCTTCTAAGGCCCACTTAACTTCACATTCCAGGATTCTGGCTTTAGGTGAGTGATCACACCATCATGATTTATCTGGGTCATGAAGATCTTTTTTTGTACAGTTCTTCTGTGTATTCTTGCCACCTCTTCTTAATATCTTCTGCTTCTGTTAGGTCCATATACCATTTTCTGTCCTTTATTGAACCCATCTTTGCATGAAATGTTCCCTTGGTATCTCTAATTTTCTTGAAGAGATCTCTAGTACTTTCCCATTTTCTGTTGTTTTCCTCTGTTTCTTTGCATTGATCACTGAGGAAGGCTTTCTTATCTCTCCTTGACTATTCTTTGAACTCTGCATTCAAATGGGTATATCTTTCCTTTTTTCCTTTGCTTTTAACTTCTCTTTCTTTTCAACAGCTATTTGTAAGGCCTCCTCAGACAGCCATTTTGCTTTTTTGCATTTTTTTTTTCCTGGGGATGGTCTTATCCCTGTCTCCTGTACAATGTCATGAAACCTCCTGTCCATATTTTCATCAGGCACTCTGTTATATAGATCTAGTCCCTTAAATCTATTTCTCACTTCCACTGTATAATCATAAGGGATTTTGATTTAGGTCATACCTGAATGGTCTAGTGGTTTTCCCCACTTTCTTCAATTTAAGTCTGAATTTGGCAATAATGAAGAGTTCATGATCTGAGCCACAGTCAGCTCCTGGTCTTGTTTTTGATGACTGTAATAGAGCTCCATCTTTGGCTGCAAAGAATATAATCAATCTGATTTCGGGTGTTGACCATCTGGTGATGTCCATGTGTAGAGTCTTCTCTTGTGTTGTGGAAGAGGTGTTTGCTATGACCAGTGCTTTCCTCCCTTTGGGAAAACTCTATTAGCTTTGCCCTGCTTCATTCTGTTACTCCAAGGCCAAATTTGCCTGTTACTCCAGTGTTTCTTGACTTCCTACTTTTGCATTCCAGTCCCCTATAATGAAAAGGACATCTTTTTTTGAGTGTTAGTTCTAAAAAGTCTTGTAGGTCTTCATAAAAACCATTCAACTTCAGCTTCTTCAGCATTACTGGTCAGGCCATAGACTTGGATTACTGTGATATTGAATGGTTTTTGCCATTGGTAAATGAACAGAGATAATTCTGTCATTTTTGAGATTGCATCCAAGTACTGCATTTCGGACTCTTTTGTTGACCATGATGGCTACTCCATTTCTTCTAAGGGATTCTGCCCACAGTAGTAGATTATAATGGTCATCTGAGTTAAATTCACCCATTCCAGTCCATTTTCAGTTTGCACTGATTCCCTAGAATGCCGACATTCACTCTTGCACATTCTCCGTGTTTGACCACTTCCAATTTGCCTTGATTCATGGACCTAACATTCCAGGTTCCTATGCAATATTGCTTCTTTACAGCATTCAGGACCTTGCAGTCCTATCAACCTTGGTCACAGTGGTGTGTTTTCCATTTTGTTGTTTGTTTTGTTTTTTTGCTTGGTCTCCATCCCTTCATTCTTTCTGGAGTTATTTCCACTGATTCTCCAGTAGCATAATTGGCACCTACGACCTGGGGGAGTTCCTCTTTCAGTGTCCTATCAGCTTTTTGCCTATTTTCATACTGTTCATGGGGGTTTTCAAAGGCAAGAGATTACTGAAGTGGTTTGGCTTTGCATTCCCTTCTCCAGTGGACCACATTCTGTCAGAACCTCTCCAACCATGACCCTCCGTCTGTGAATGCCCCTATGGTGGCATGGCTAATAGTTTACATTGAGTTAGACAAGGCTGTGGTCCCTATGAGACCAGTTTGGCCTAGTTTTCTGTGATTGTGGTTCAGTCAGTGTGTCTGCCCTCTGATGACCTCTTCAACAGGTGCCTCCTGTCTTGCTTGGGTTTCTCTTACGCATTGGACCTGGGGAATATCTCTTCAACGGCTGCTCCAGCAAAGCACAGCCGCAACTGGTTCCTTACCTTGGAGGTGAGGGTATCTGCTTTGCTGTCCAGTGGCCACGCAAGCCTCTGCTCCTGAGCCACGCAGCACATGTCACTCAAAATACTGGGAGAGCTAATGTCGATTAAAATTTTATACGGCGATATCAATTTTAACTATAAAAATTTACTCCCTAAATATTGAAGTCTTTCATGATGGATATGCCCAACAAAAACATATACTACTTTTTCTTGTGTTGTTTTAAATGACTTTGTAAATTTGATTCAGATGTGTTAGTGTTTCCATAGAAAAGAGAATAACAGTTTCTCAACGTATAGTCACGTTATCTGAACTTTTTAACGATAGCGTTTCTTTTTTTTTTGTACAAAGCATGTGGATTCTTAAGGTATAACAAAAACAAATTATAATACATTTTAATTAAATTCACTGGTCTTATAAAGTTTCCACAATTTCCAAAGTTGCGATTATATTTTAGACACTTTAAACAAGTTTTAATAACTTTCACTTAAAATCATAATAGTCAGTTTTTGAAACTCAGTGGGATTTTTTATTATTTTAATGTTAGAGACTTCTTACAGGTAAACAAATCATATCATTAGTAAGTGAAACATGAAAGGTAAGATTAGATAACATCAATTATAATTATTATATTGGAGTAAAGAAAAGGAGATGTATTGCCATAAAATGTGTTGATAATTCAAAATACATATCCCTAGAATAAGGCAGCATCTCAAAAACTAGAACCCTCTATATGAATAAGAGAACATCAATAATAAAATTAACCAAAATATTAAATGCATATATGGACATATTGAATGGATAGTAAAGATTAAAAAATGCCAAGGAAAAATTGTTCTGTGATGATTTTTGCAAGATTATTATATTAATGAAATAAGTATAAAAATATAATAGAAAAGCATATACGGAAGTCTTTTACTTACACAGGAGACTAATCATACACCTATGCATGTATATAATACATTTACATTGACAAGAAAGTCTGTTCAAAATTACACATTCATAAACTCAACTACTTTCCTTAAATTGTAAATATATTTCTCAAGTAAAAAAGATTGACATATAGAAAATTATTAAAATAATGATACAGGGACAATGTTAGAAATGTTTTTAAAATGTCTTGCACAGGCAATACTAAAACCACATAATAAGAATCACATTGGGGAAACATTTTTTCTATATTAATAAAAAAGCCTAAAGAGAAGAATTGCCTTTGAAGTTAAAACACTGACCACGGATCTCCTCACAACACTGACCTTGAGATCCGAAATCACTCAACCGGTAGTCAATCACTCTCAAAAGGAGAATGGCCCTTTCAAAACTTCCTTTACACAATCATAACAGAATCAAGTGTGAAACAGATGAGCACAGCAGTATGAATGAAAGCAATTGTGCCAGGATATTTCTTGACAGATGAGCTCCATTTGGGAATGTCCTGTTGTTTTTTTTTTTTTTTTTTCTTTTCCGTTTTTTTTATTAAGTTAGGGGAGGCCTACTAACTTTACAATATTGTAGTGGTTTTTGCCATGCTTTGACATAAATTGTACAGCCCAATTTGGGCGTTGTATCTAAAGTGAGGAAAGTCATAGATAGATCAAAGAAATGAAAAGGGAGGAAAATTTTTGTAATTTTCAATAAAATAAAATAAAACTGAAAAAATAACTTTTTGAGTGAAAAGAAAAAGAAAAAAAGAAAAGAAAATCAGATCTTCACGTATGTTTGATGAATGTAATATTCCAAGTGTTAAACTTCCTCTGGATTATTCTGCTGCAAACTCAGTGCTCCTCACAAACACTGTGAACTGGAGTATGCAGCTCCTTTTACAATTCTTCTCAGATATTTGGTGCTTCCAACTTATAACCAATACTGTTTCAATTTCAAGGGAAAAAGAGTATTGCCAGCACAAATTCCAAGCTCTACATTGCTAAAAAACTGAAACCTCTTTTCACCAATTTGGAATTCACTAAAAATTTTCATCAAAAATCCAAGAAAATGTTTTGTACTTAAAGAATATTTTTTTACAAGAATTTAAGCAAGTCATTCATGTTGAAATTAGTTTGTGATGTCATAGGTGTATATATTTTATTATATATATATATATATAAAACAATTGAATATATTTGATGAAAAACAACTTCTCTGTGCTTCCATATCATCACACAATCATACTTTTTCATTTTATCAAATATAATGGAAAACTTTTTTTTTACCATCACTACCACATCCCCAACCCCCTTTATACCATTTATGTTCCCACTGTCCACAAAATACTTTCATTTAATACAGCTCAAATTTTTTGTACCTCCTTTCTCCAAACATTTTTCCCCAAAAAATATTCAAGTTTTGGGTTAAAAACCACTTTCTCTTAATTTTCATAAAGGGGGAGGACCAAAGGCGGAGGAATAGGACAGAGCCCACTTTCCTCCCAAAAAATCATCGAAAAAAACTTTTGAACGCTGAGCAAATCTCACAAAACAATTTCAATCGCTAGCAGAACATCGGGAGCCCAAAAAAAGCACCCATTGCTTCAAAGGGAGGGGAAAAATTTTAAAAAAAAAAAAGGGAGACAAAGAGCTACACGGTCACCCGCCCCGGGAAAGGGGAGTCTTAAATAGAGGAATTTTCCAATCCCCAGAAAACCCGCACTGGCGACGGGGGAATTTTTCGGAATCAACGGGAAAAAAAAAATTAAATAAGGCCCACAACAGGGGCCTAAAAGCAACTCCCAGCAAAAAAAAGAACCCCCCCGCCAAACCCGCCAGCTAAAGGGGGCGAAACGAGAGACGGGGCTTCTTAGGTAAAAACCGCCGAAACCTGGCTTCGGAGGGGGTTTTAAATGGTGGCAAAATTGGGAAAAAACCCTGCTGCGGTTCGGAACAAAGGACGAGAAAAGCCTGAAAAGACCGCCCTCCCCGCTGGGGGTAGAGGCGGGGGAAGGGGGAAAAAGGCAAATTTAGCCCCTGAGAAGCCCCCCCCCTCCCCACCAAACAGCCCCCGTTCCTATCTAAAGACTCCTTTAACCCGACTGGCGGGGCCGCGGGGGCCGCGGGGGGAAAAAACCCGGGCCATACCGAAATTGCCCCAAGCCTCTGGCTGCCTGGGCCGCTCGACGGGGAGAAAAAAGGCGCGCCACCCCGGGGAGATGCGCCCAACCCTTTGGCCCCCTGGGCCCTCGGGCCGGGAAAGGGCCAAAACCAGGCGCAACCGAATCGCGCTCTTGTGGATACCAAAAACCGGAACCGCACCACCAGGCCCCTCCACAAAGAGCACCACCTGAGTAGTGAGACGCAAAGCACAGACCCCGGAGGGGGGAAAACCCAGTGTGGCCGGCGATGCTACCCACACGGAGGGGTGTCGTCTGCAGCGCCCCCCCCCCCCCTAGCAGGCTGAACGAACTACGAACCTAAATAAGAATCCCTCCGCCGCCTGTGTCACGGAAATTAAAACCGAAAGAACCAAAAAAAAAAAGGGGAACCGCTTCAAAAAGGGACCGGGTCAACAACTAAAATCCCGGGGGGAAACCCCGACTACACTAAGGGGGCCTATAGAATCAAAAGTGTAAGCGAAAGGGACTATCTGAAATTGAACTGAACCTACACTGACCGCAACATCTCCAGGGGTTTCCTAGATATTATGTTTTTTTTTTTTGTTTTTTTTTTTTTTTTTTATTTTTATCTTTCGCTTTTATTATTTTTTAAAACCCCTATTACTCCCCTATTACTCCTTAATTTTCATTTTCATATAGTTATAGATTTTTTTAATTGGAAAAAAATTTTTTTTTCCTTTTTCTTTATTTTTTTTTTATTTTTTAAATTTTTTTTTTCTTTTTTATTTTTTTTTAAAATTTCCCCTATTACCCCCCCATTACTCCTCAACTTACACTTTTCTATTTTTTACTTTTTTTTTAACAAAAAAAAAAAATTCTTTTTTTTTCCCCTTTTGTTTTTTTTCTTTTTTTTCTCTTTTTTTTTTTTAAAACCCCTATTACCCCCCATTACTCCTACTTTCATTTTCATATATTTTACGATTTTTTTAATTAAAAAAAAAAAAAAACTTTTTTTTTTTCTTTTTTTTTTCTTTTTTTGCCTTCTATTTCCTTTAAAGTCCTCTAATACTCCTCATTATTCTTCATTTTCTTTTTCTTTTCACTAAAACCTTCCAAAAAAAAAAAAAAAAGAAGAGAGAGAAAAACCCCTTTTTTTAAAACCCAAACTTCTATACTTTTCAAATTTTTGGGTTTTTTTGTTTTTAAAATTATTTCAAAGAGTCTAACCTCTACACTAATTTTTAATTTTTGTTTTTCAGTATTGTTTAAAAATTTTTGGACATTTAAGAAACCCAAATTCATTCCCCATTTCTTTTTGGGATGGGTGATTACCTCCCCTTTTTGACTCCGATTTCACTCAGAAAACTCTATTTCCCCCTTTTCCCCCCTTCTTTTCCCATCCAATTTCTTGAATCTTTGGGGGTCTGGGCCAGAGAAATTTTGGGAACGAAAAAGTGTAAATCTGTCTCTCTCCTCTTGACCCCCTTTTTTTCTCCTCCCTTCCGCTACTCCTTCCTCCCCCCTATTCTTCATGTAACTATGTGAACTCTCGGGTGTCTCTCACAGGGGGGAATCTTTTCACCATTAACCTAAAAATTTTTAAAGGCTGTATGTTGAGAATTTTGAGACAATGGAAGAAAAAACAAATCCAAGGCGGGAGACTTAAGCCCAAAACCGAGAAAACCAAAAACTCTGACTCCCGGGAACTTAAAGGGAATAAGAGACCATCCAAAAGCCTCCATCCTACCTAAAACCAACCACCCCCCAAGACCAAATAAGCTCTATACAAGACTACCACACAAATTTTTAAGAAACACGGAAATAGACCTGAGTTAAACATACGGCTATCCAAATCACACCAACACAAAGACCCATCCAAAACCATTACGGGCACTCCACTCACTCCAAGAGAAAAAATCCAATTTCCACGCCCAAACGTGTCACAACCTCCTAACCAGGATAACTTGAAAAACCAATCCCCAAAACCCCACCCACGGGGTGAAACCTCCACAAAAAAAAAGGAACCAACCAAAATTAGAAACCCCACTCCAGACACAGCAATCTAAAAAAGATGAAAAGGCAGAGAAATCCCCAACACTAAAAACATAAAAAAAAGCCCCCCAAAAAAACAAAAGAGGGGGAAATAGGGAATCTCCCTAAAAAAAATTTAGAATAATTATAAAAAAAACCAAAAATCTTAAAAACAAAAGGAGTTAAAAATAAATACCTGAGACAAAGATTGAAAGATGCAAAAATGTTTAACAGGACCTAGAAAAATAAAAAAAAGTCAATTACAAATTAAATAAAAAATAAATAGATCAAAAACACTCTGGGGGGACCATATAAAAAACAAGACAAAGATAGGATAAGTGAGTTAAAATAAAATTTTGGAAAATAAATGAAGCAGGGGGAAAAAAGAAAAAAAGAATAAAAAGAAATGGGGAAACATCAGGGACCCGGGGAAAAAGTGAAACCCCCAACATTCAATCATAGGACCCCCAGAAAAGAAGACAAAAAAAAAGGGCCAGAAAGATATCAGAATAATACTAAAACCCCCAAAAAGGGGGAAGGAAGTACCCCCAAGCCAAGAAACCCAGAGAGTCCCAAACAGAAAAACCCCAAAGGGTGAAACCCCCCAAAGACACTATTAATCAAATAACAAAGAAAAACACAAAGAACAAATTAAAAGCACAAGGGAAACAACAAATAAAAACCGGGGTTTTCCCAAAGGAAACAGCGATCTATCAAAAGAAACCCTTCGGGCCAGGGGGAATGGCAGGAAACTTAAAGAAATGAAAAGAATAACCTACAACCTAATTACTCTCCCCAAAAGGACTCATTAAATAAAAGGAGAATTCAAAAGCTTTACAGACAACAAAAGCTGAGAAAATTCACACCACCAAACCACTTTTCAACAAATACTAAAGGATCTTCTCTAGACAGGAAACACAAAAAGGGGTTGTAAACGTGAACCCCAAAAACAACAAAAAAAGGGGCAACGGACCATACCTATCAAAAATTCCCTTTAAATGTAAAGGGGTTGAATCCCCCAAACCCAAAAAGAAAAAGGGCTGGCTGAATGGATACAAAAGCAAGACCCCTATATAGCTGTCACAAAACCCCACCTAAAAGCAAGGGACACATACAACAAAAGTAAAGGGCAAAAAAAATTTTCCATCAAACGGAGACCAAAAGAAACGGGGTCGCAATACCATATCAGAAAAATAACTTTCAAATAAAGGCGTGAAAAGAAAAAGATGGACACTACTAATATCAAAGGATCAACCCAAGAAGAAATAAAACAATTATAAATATAATGCACCCAAAAAGGACACCGCAATATTAAAGGCAAACACTAACGAGTTGAAAGAGGAAAAATGAAACAAAATAATATGGGGAACTTAATCCCCCCTCCAACTAGGAAGATCACTAAAAGAAAATGAACAAGGAAACCAACTTAAAGGACACAATGGACCAACTAACCTTATTGAACAAAAACGTTTCACCCCAAAAAAAACAACTTCACCTTTTTCTCAATCCAGGGGAACCCTTTCTCCAGAAAGATCAATCCGGGGGCCATAAATCTAGTCTCTAAATTCAAAAAAATTGAAATCATCCATCGTCTTTTCTGCCCACTCGTAAAATTAGATCTCAATTACAGGAAAAAAATTTTTAAAAAATTTCAAACATATGGGGGCAAAAAACACCTTCTAAATAACAACAAATCATAAAAAATCAAAAAGAAATCAAAACAGCATAGAAAAATGAAAAAAAAAAAACAACCCAAAACCTAGGGGACACTGAAAAGCATCAAAGGGGGAAGTTTCATACATTACGGGCCACCTCAAAAACAAGAAAAAAGTCAAATAAATAACCTAACCTACCCCTAAAGCAACTAAGAAGGAAAAAGAAAACCCCGGGGTTAGTAAAGGAAAGAAATCTTAAAAATTAAAGGGCAGAAATAAATGCAAAAGAAACTAAAAGACCTAGCAAAAATCAACAAAGCAAAAAGTTTTTTTGAAAAAAAAACCAAAATTACAAACCTTTACAAGACCATTAAGAAACAAAGGAGAAAAAACCAAATTAAAAAAAATTAAAAACAAAATGGAAAAACTAAACAACAACACTAAATACAAAGGACATAAGAACTACACCACACTTATCCCAATAAAATGGACAATTTGGGAAAAATGACAAGTTCTTGGGAAAAATAAATTTTCCAAAACGAATCGGGAAAATTTTAGAAATCAACAAACCCATCAAAAGAAAGGGAAAATCAAAACTGAATCAAAATTTTCCAGCAAACAAAACCCCAGACCAAGGGGCTTCACAGCTAAATTCTACCAAAAATTCAGGCAAAAGCAACACCTACTACCCCAAACTTTTCCAAAAATGCAGAAAGTAACTTCCAAACTCTTTCTATAGGCCACCACCCCCCAATTCCAAAACCAACAAAGACCACCAAAAAAGAGAACTACGGCCAATATCACGATACATAGATGAAAAAATCCTAAAAAAATTTCTAGCAAACAAATCCCAACATTTAAAAAAATCATACCCCATACCAATGATTTTATCCTGGGAATCAAGTTTCTTTAATATCCGAAAATCAATAAATTAATACCCACATAACAAATTGAAAGTAAAAACCTAGATACTCAATAATGCAAAAAACCTTTTGACAAAATTAAACATCCATTTATGTTTAAAACTCTCCAAAAGCAAAAAAAGGGAAATACCTCAACATAAAAAACTAAAAACGACAAACCCCAGCAGCACACCCCCCAATGAAAAAAATTTAAAAAGCATTTCCCTGAAATCAGAACAAAAAGGGGTGCCCACCCCCCACTACATTCAACATAGTTTTGAAGGCTGGCCACAGCAATCGGGGCAAAAAAATAAAAGGAATCCGATAGGAAAAAAATTAAACTCTCTCGTTTGCAGATGAAAAAGATCCTCACATAGAAAACCCAAAAGACCCACCAAAAAATTACTAAGCTAATAATGAATACAGTAAAGTTGAAATATAAAATTAACACAAAAAAAATCTTTTTGCTTTCCATCATAACAATAGAAAACAAAAAGAGAAATTAAAGGGAATCGTCCCTTTCACCATTGCAACAAAAAAAAAATACTAGATAATCTCCCTAAAGAAACAAAAGACCTATACATAGAAAACTATAAAACCTGTGAAAGAAATCAAAGAGGCCAAAAAAGGAAAACCCGGGGAAAAACAATTTTAAAATTTTTCTCCCAAAACAACAAAACAAAAAACAAAAACCACTACCCCAAACAAAAAAAAACAATTTTATGGGAAAAAAAAAAACCCAAACCCAAAAAACCCAAAAAAAGGAAAAAAAACAACCCCAAATTTAAAACACAAAAAACCCCCAAAAAAGAAACCACAAAAAAAAATGGCAAAAAAAACCCAAAATATTCCACAATATTACCACCAAAACAAATTTCAAAGAAAAAAACAACCCCACTAAAAAATTCAACCCCAAAAGTAAAATAAACACTTTTTAAAACCAACACAAAAAAAAACTAACATGGAAAAATCTAAAAAACCAAAAACAAAAACCCGAGAGAACAACAAAAATTTCTAAATCACCCCAACCCAACCCCCCCCAAAATTTTTGAAAACAAAAGCAAAAAAATAAACAAATGGGACGTTAACATTAAAACTTCGAGCACAATAAAGGAAATCTGTAAGCAAGGTAGAAAAGACAGAAATGGAGAAAATAATATCAAACAAGCAACTGGCAAATAATCAAACTCAAAAAATATACACACAACTCTAGCTCCACTCAATATCCAGAAACAGGTAAACTGACCCAATCATAAAAATGCGAGCCATAGAACTCAACAGACACTTTCTCCAAAGCGAAGACCATACACAGATTAGGCTAACAAACACATGAAAAGAATGCTCCAACCTCAACTCATTATCAAGAATTGCAAATCAAAACCACAATAGTACCTTACCCGCAGTCAGGATGGCTGCTATCCAAAGTCTACAAGCAATAAATGCAGAGAGGGTGTGGAGAAAAGGAACCCCTTCACTGTTGGGGGGGAATGCAAATTGTACACCCCTATGAAAACAGGGGAATTTCCCTTTAAAAAATTGGGAAAAGATCTGCCATATGACCCACAATACCCCTTTTAGGGATACACCTGAGAAACCAAACTGAAAAAGACCGTTCCCCCAAGTTTATCGCAGCACTGTTAAATACCGCATGAACAAACCCAGATGCCCATCACAACGAATGGATGAGGGGCGTGGTACATAAACACCATGGGAAATTACTCCCATCAAAAAGAATTCATTGAATCAGTTTTAATGAAAGGGGGAAAATGGAAACCCATTATACAGACAATAAGCCAAAAGAAAAGACCATTACAGTAAATTTAAAAATAAATGGGGTCTAGAAAGATGGTAACATAACCTTTTGTCAAAAAAAGAAAAAAAAACTCAAAAGTAAGAACAAACTTTGGGGCTCTGTTGAAAGGGGAGGGGGGGATATTTCAAGAGAAAAACATCGAAAAATGTTATCAGGGGGAAAAAATCCCACCCGGTTGGGTGATAGACAAGTGCTCAGGGCCCGGGGCACTGGGGAAAACCCAGAGGGGTGGGTGGGGAAAGGGGGGTGGAGGGGGACCGGAGGGGGAAAAACATGAAATCCATGCTAATTCTTTCATTTATACAAAAAAAACCCGCAAGTTGTAAATAATTTTGCCTCCAACAAAAAAAAAAAAAAAAAATGATAATGGGACAATTAACATCCACAATGAAAGAATTTTGATTTTTATTTTCACTAACAAAAAATTCTCAAAAATTTTGGGGGAAACCCAAAATTTTCAAACAAATATAAAAGCAAATAAAAAAATTTTTTGGGAAAAATATTCTACCCTGGTTTTGGCACTGTAAAAAAAAAAAAAAAATTTTTCATCAAATGACAAATGAATATGGTTTTTGTATGCCTTGGGATGCAGACGGGCTTAGTTTAAAAAAAGGCCACAAGCCAATCATCCATAAGAAATATATAGTTTTAAATTTAAACTCAGGGCCCTAAAGCGATTTATCTCTTTTACTGCATTCTCAGTCATGTCTAAATTTTTGTGACCCATGGACTGACATCCAGGCTTCCCTTTCCCTTTACCATCCCCCAAGGTTGTTCAAACTCAGCCATTTAGTCATGACCATCCAACAAATCTAACTTAATAAATTTAAAAAATTTTAAACCAAAAGCTTTTTTTTAAATTTTTAGGGTGTAACCTTTATTTCCATAAAGACCTTTATATTATTTTTTAAATTAAACAAATTCATAGATTTCACTTATTACAAACATGAGCTCATAAGGGGGCACTCAAAAAAAAATGCAAAAGTGGGGCCTTTTTTCTATTTAAGGGGTCATCAATTGATGTGCCTTACAGAATAAATATTAAAACTTTTCGCTCATCAATCAGGGCATTTTCAAGAAGGGGTTTATAGCTTTCAACCCCTGATTTCAGGAGCAAAGCCCCCCATGTTTTTTAAAAATTTAATTTTAATTATTTTTTAAAAGTCTATTTTTCATTATTTTCTAATGGTGTTTTTTATTTTAAAAGTGCATTTTTAAATTAATTTATATTTTCTCATTATTTTTGATTTCAATTGCATAGAAAATAATATAAAAACTCATTTTTTAGAGATAATTAAGAAAAAAGCAACAATATATAAATTGTTCTTTTTGTTCATCCTAAATTTGTGTCCAAACCTTGCCCCCCCATACACAGTATCCCGCTTTTCCCGCCCACTTCTTTGTAGTTTTCTCAAATTAAGGGCCCTTAATTTTTTATGTCATTAAAATGTCCATCCCCTTCACCTCCTTCTCCTTTTGCCCCCAATCTTTTTTACAAACAGGTTTTCCATAGTCACTCTTTTATCAGGGGGCCAAAATATGGAGCTACTTTACATCAGTCCTTCCAATGAATCCCAGGGGTTTAATTTCTGTTGTCCCGTCTCTCAAATTTTTTTCCTACCATATTTTAAAAGCACAATTCTTAGGGTCCATCCTTTTTCAGGTCCAAATTTACACCAATATTACTAAAGGAAAAACACAGCTTTGGGAACAACCTTGCATAAAATGAATTTTCTGCTTTTTAAATCAACTAAGGCAGATTAAAAATAAAACAAACACAAATAATTTTTCTTCCTGATTTTTCCCCCTTTTAATTAAAAATAATTTTAAAAAACCTTGAGGGGGTTTTGTAATTTTTTTGCCCCTTGCACCTCTGGGGGTTTTTCATCATTTACACCCTTTTCTATATCGGCTTTCCCCCATGCTCGGGGTAAAGAATCTACCGCAATCAGGAACCCAGGTTTGATTCGGTTAGGAAATCCCCGGAAAAGAAAGGCAAACCCCCCCAGGTTCTTTTCTTGGAGAATTCCATGGACAAGGAGCCTGGCGGGCATAGCTATTGTTTTCAAAAAAGTCAGACACAATGAAGCAAATTACACTTAGCACATTTCAGTATTTTTTTTAAGTGACCATTTTAAAATGAAACTATGCCTTCAATAAAAGTATGTCAAGAATAAGGCAAATGGTAGTAAAGGGCATGAGCCCGCCATTTTTAAAAAAACACCAAAAAACAACTGCTACTGAGCAATCACCACAAGGGAAAAAAACAACAAAAACAAAAACACTGGAACCCCACCAGGAAAGTAACCCTACATCCTAAACAAAGAAAAGCCACAATGAGACAGTAGAAGGGGAAAAACAGATAAAAAAATTTTCAAACCCCAAGGGGAACTCCCAACTGGAAAATAATTTTACCCCAGAATTTTTCCCACAAATGAAAGTACGACTCATGTCGGCTTTGTCTGAGGTTTTTGGGAATGGGAAAAAAAGCACAGAGCATCGTTTGAAACATTAGTGGGTTTTTTTCACAGAAATTCGCAAACTGGGGAAAAAAACTAAACACTAGGAACACATATTTTTCACGTTCAAGACTCAAAAAAAAAAAAAAGACTTTAATAACCTACCCGCTATATTGAGGGGGCCCTCAAAAAAAAAAAAAAAAAAAAAAAAAAAAGTTAATGCCAGATATGGCCACTCGGGGCAAGACACGGGATGGGAATTCTAAAAGGGATTATTGGTATGACCCTGTTGGGGTCACTATTTTCTCCTCAAGACTGGGGCATCAACCCAAATCAGCTTTATACTAATTCTTGAGCCAAACAACCACAGGAGAGGGAAAACAGCCCCATTTTCCAAAAGTAGCTTTAAAGGGTTTTTGACAAACCTGCCCAAAAAAAAGAAAAAACCCAGCCAACCCTGTGGGGAAAGGAAGAGTCTTTCCACCAGGAAACTTTTCACCCCCTTTAAAAGTTCACCAGCAGGGAAACAGAAGGGAAGGAACTTCACTGGCAGCCTGTAAATAAAACTGAAACAAATAATTTAACAAAAGAGATACAGAGGGAAAAACCCCATCTGAGGGGGAAAAAGGTAAAACCCCAAAACAAGAGTTTAATGTGGTGGAAAAAGGCAATCTATCTAAAAATAATTAAAAGAAATGGAAAGAAACACAGACTCAAAAAAAAATGGGGGCACATACCAAAATACAAGAAACATTAAAAAAAAAAAGCTCAAAAACTAAAGCAAACAAAATGACAAAGCAATAGCTAAAAAGAAAATGCACTAGAAGGAATCAATAGCAAATAATGAACAGAAGAAGGATGTAACTGAAACAGAATGATTTACAACACTATCATGGAACAAATAAAGAAAAAAAATGAAAAAAAGGGAAAAAAATTTAAAAACCCCCTGGGCAGATTAAACCAAAAACATTCACTTAAGGGGTTCCAAAAAAAAAAGAGAAAAGGACTTGGGAAAAAACTTTTAAGGGGAAAAAGGGAAAAACTTCCCCAACGGAAAAGAACAGTTACCCAATCCCGGAACAGAGAAGGCCCCGACAGGGTAAACCCAAAGGAACATCCAAGGGACTAGTAACAAACTGACAAAATTAAGACAAAAAACAAAAAGCAACCAATGAAAGCAACAAATAACAACAAAAAAAAGTCCATAAATTTTCACCTATTCTCAGAGAAATTCTGCAAGATAGGATGGTACTATAAAAGGGGGAAAAGGAAAACCTACAACCAAAATCTTACAAACAGACCCTTCAGATTCAAAAGAAAAATCAAAAATTTTTCACAAAAACAAAAACCAGAAATTTAACATCACAGACCCTTTTCAGCAAAGCTAAAAAAAGTCTCTATATAAAAAAAAAGACACAATAGAAACCCGGAAAGTTACAAAAGCAAAATTTTAACAGCTTTTAAACTTGGTTGGGGTAAATTCTTTTAATCCCCGGGTGCAAAAACCCAAACCCTCCATCCAAAAAATAGTCCTGAGTTTCATAAGAAGAACTGACTGAAAAATCCCGATTTTGGCCACCTGATGTTAAAACTGACTCATTGGAAAGACCCGATCGGAAAGATCGAAGCAGGAGAGAAGGGGAAACAGAGAAGATATTGGGTATTGATTGGGACAACCAACACAAAGACACAGTTTTTAGAAAGATCCAGGAGGGTTTGGGGATGGACAGGGGAAACCTGGCATGCTGCATCCATGGGGCACAAAAAACCAACACGAGAGCTACTGACAATTAACTGAATCTATAAAGCAAACATGCAATAAAGTTCAAACCATTTGCACAAAAATAATACAAAACCCCAATTTCTAAAAGAGAGCACAAAAAACAGAAAATTTTAAATACATTTCAAATTAAAACCAGCAAAAAAAAACAATCTATAAATTGCATTCCCAAAATTTAAACATAACAAAACTAAATCACAATAGGTACAAACACAAAAATTACACAATCCACCCAAATACTGAAGTTACCATTAAAACACAAATATAAGAAAGAAAATAAAGAGGAAAAAATTTTACAAAGGAAATAAAAAACATTAACAAAATACAAAAAAATGCATCTTTCACTCATGGCTTTTTTTTTTTTTTCTTCTTCTTCTGGGGCTCCCCCTAATTCGAGGTTGGGGGGGGTTTTTACATTATCAATAATTTTTTAAATTAAAAAGGGCTAAATGCACACTTTAAAACACAGGGTGGGAAATGGA
>JAJLRB010005360.1:0-21814 GCA_020976825.1 Odocoileus hemionus | reverse complement strand
GTACTGTGAGGTTTTAAAAGGTGTTTGTGATGTCATATGTAGTACGTATGATGTCATACATATAGTGGTATGTGATAATCAGTACAATACACTGGAGTCTTTAAATGATATTGGTAACATTTGCGTATAAGTGGTTGGACGACAGATAAAAATGCGTGTGCCACCTCCCCTGTGATGTTCAGGACATAGTGGCTCCGTGAAGTTACACAATCTGGTTGTGTTGTTATAAGGACTGCGATGTGATCAGCCATATAAAGTGGATATGTCATAAGCCATGGATTGTGTGATGGTCATAGATAGGGTTCATTGTGTCGATGTCACATATATAGTGAATGTGATTATCATACAGAGTAGATGGACATGTACTTATCGGTATATATAGTACATTTGATGTCTCATGTTATAGAGTGCATTTGTGTTGTCATGAAATACTAAGGATTGTTGTCATAAAGTGTGGATCATGATGTCATGTGTAGTGCATATGATGGCATACCATATGCCACATCGTGAACTCTTACACTAGTTGGTGTGAAGGTCTCCACAAAGATGAGGTTTGATCGACATCCACAGTGTGGAATGTTGATGGCAGTTATAACGGTTTTCAAGATAGATAGAGAGCTTTGTGTAGTCATAAACACCAGAGTGTGAGTGATATTCATATACAGTGGATATGATTCAGTCATAAACATAGTAGGGTGCCATGACAGACAAAACATAATGGTTGTATAATGACATCAAGAGTGGATTTGATGTCATATAAAAATGCCTATAGTGCCATACATGCAGTGGGGTTGTGATTTCACACGGACATAGGGTGTAATATAATCATTCAAGGTAAGTGTGATTACAACCGTGATATAGTGGGTTGTGATTGTAAGGATACAGTGGTTGTCTTGGTATTCATTCAATTTACACCATGTGAGATGTCATAATATACTGAGTATGATGTTGAAAAAAAACATAGAACTGGACACTATACTCGTCTTAGTAACTTGTCTTGTCACATTAAACAGTGTCTGTGATGTCACAAGTGTAAGTGTATGTGATGTCATAAACAGTGGATGTGATGTTATGAATAGAGTGGATTGGAATGTCATGAATACAGGTCTTGTGACGATGTCATAAAGAGTGGGGTTGTGATGTCACATAGAAGAATTCATTGAATGTCATACCTATACAGTGGGTTTTTTGATAGAATACCCCCAACATATTGCACGTGTTGATATAATCAATAAACACATTTGTAAGGTTTTGGCGCACAGGCCACAGTGGATTGCCGGGGATGTGTCAGATTATTACTGTGTGTGACGAAGACAGGATTAACAGAGGTGTTGTGATGTTCATAGAGTGCTGGTGAAACGTCATACAGAGTGAATGTGATTGTCATATGTAGATCATATGATGTCATACATTTTGTGGCTGTGATAATAATGCAATTAATGGGCCTAAATATCATCGATCAAATATCGTGTGTGATGGGGAACTCACAATACTGGGGAAGTGGCTGTCAGATAGAAAGTGGCTATGATGATGAGTAGACAGAGTAGTTCTTTTGTGATAACAGAGTGTTGTGATGTCATAAAGCCTGATTGGTCTGATGCCGTGTATAGTGCATAAAGTGCCATGCCTATAATGAATGTGTGATTATAATACCAGTCATTACAGTTTGTGTTATATCACTGATACAGTCGGTGTGACAATACAAATACAAGATACGGAGGGTGTTGATGTCAGATATACTGTTTGTATCGTCTCAACACCGTGTGTTTGATGTCAAATATATTTAATATAGATTCACAAACCAATTGGGTCGGTGACGTATACAGATCAATAAAGTGGCTGTGATGTCTGAGGTATAGGGGATGAGATATCATTAAACCGATGGATATGATGTCATAGATAGGAGAACTATGCTGGCCATCAATGGCCAGTGGCTGCGAAGTCGTAAATTCTGAGGATATTTATGTCATAAAGTGTGAATGATTGATGTCATGGTAAAGAGTGTGTAATGTTGTCCCATATTATATGCCAAGTGTGAGATTTCCATACTCGGTGAAGTCATCGATACAGAATTGGGAGACGGAAACAGATACAGAGTCTGGGATGTCCACATACTTCGTGGGTGAAACGATTTTCAGTGTAGCGACGTTGGTGGTGGCATGAAAAGCAGTAAAACATTTTTGAATAAAAAGGGGGGGGTCAGAATAAATTTGTTAAAAGGGGGGGGTTCAAAATTTTTTTAAAATTGGTTTTAACAATGATTGGTGTATATTTAATTTTTTTTACAAAGGGGTGTGATTTAAAAAAATCTGGGTAACGTAAGGTGTATTTAAATTTTTTATCTTTTGGGGGGGGAAAAAAAGGGGCTTTTAAAAAAGGGTTTTGTTATAAAATGGTTTTCTTTTTGATTTTTTGGGAAAATATTTTTTGAAAAATGGGGTTTAAAAGGGGGTTTTTTTTTAAAAAAGGGGGTGGGGTTAAAAAACCCTTTTTTAAACTTAACATTTTTTAAAAAAAAAAAAAAGTTGTGTAATAAATTTTTTGGGCGGTTAGGAAAAAAAAAATGATTTCAAAAGGGGGGTTTCAAAGGGTGGTTTAAAATTTTTTATTTATAAAAAGTGGTGATTTTGGGTTTTAAAAGGGGGGTTATTTAAAAGGATGGTTTTTAAAGGTTTTTTTTTAAGGGGTGAGGTCAAAGGGGTTGAAGTCCCAAAAAATTTTTTTTTTTTAAACATTGGGATTCAAAATTGGGAGTCATACGGGTGGTAAAAAAAAAAAAGTGTTTAAAAATTGGATTAGATAAGTTTTGGGGTTAAAAGTTGGGAAAACATAAAGATTATGTATTTAAAATGGGTTGATGCCTGTTGGGGATTAAAAGGGGTTTTTTATAAAAAGTTTTTTTTTGGGTTTTTTAGTTTGGGGTTGTGAAAAGGGATTAAAATTTTTGGTAGTGGGGAGTTTTGGGGGGGTTGAAAATTTTTTTGAAAATTGTATTAAAAGTGGGGGAAAAATTTGAAATAAATTTTTTTTTCAGGGTTTTTGGGGTTAAAAAGGAGGGCATAATAAGTGATTAAAATTTAAGGGATGTTTAAAATGAAAGAGGTTCTTAATTTGGGGGATCATCAAAAATTGTATTGATGTTTTAAAAATTTCTGTGATTTAAAAAAGTGTTTGGGTTCATGGTTTGATGGTTTTTTGGGTTTATTTTAAAAAAATTTGTATTTAAAAAAAGGTATGTTTTAAAACAAGAAAAAAACAAATGGTTTTTAAATGAGAAGGTTTTGTAAAAAAGGGTAAAAAAAATTGTTCTTTTTTTAAAGGGTGGGGGGTATGGGGGAAGGGTTTTAAGGGGGGATTTTTAAAAGGGGGGGATTTTGAGGGGGGTTTTTTAAAAAGGGGAAAAATTGGGGGGGTGGATTCTCAAAGAGTGTAAATAAAGGGTTTGGGGGGAAAAAACATGTTTAGTTTATTTAAGGCAAAGGGGGGAAAAAAACCCGTTTTGGTGTAAAAGGTTTGTTTAAAATAAAAGAAAAATTTATGTGGGTAAAAGTTTTTTGTTAATTTGTTTTTGGGAAAAAAATTTTTTAAGTAAGGGGTTTGGGTTTGTAGTTAAAATTTTGGGTTTTTTGTGGGTTATAAAAATTTTGAAAATTTTACATAAGGGGTTTTGGAAAAAAAAAGGGGGTTGGGAAAAATTTTGGTAAGTTCCAAATTTTTGGGAATAAACTTAAATGGGGGTAAAAATTTGGTTTTTATAGAGATTGGTTTAAAAAAGTGGGGGTAAAATGGGTTTTTGGGTTTTTTAAGAAAAGGTTTTTTTAAATTTGGATGATAATAAGGGGAAAGCAAAAACAAAGGTTTTGTTAAAGAATGGTTTGGGATTTTCATTAAAAAATTTTCTAAATTTGGTTTTGTTTTGGGGGGTTTTTAAAATGCAGTGAAACTTTAAAATGGGTTTCAAAAAAGGGGTTTATGCAAAAAATTGTTGGGGGTTTTCCGGAAATTTAAAGTGGGGTGCAAAAAATGGTTTATGAAAAAGGGGTGTTTATAAACCTTAAGGAAAAAACTGGTTATTTCCCCTTTGGGGGAAAAATTAAAATTAAAGTAAACCAGGGGTGATTTAGGAAAAATGGTTTTTTTTCAAAATTGATTAAAAAGTGGTGTTTAAAGTTTGTTTTAAAATTTTTTTTATTAAAGGGATGTTTTAAAAATAAAATGGTTTTTATAGGTGGGTTTTTCAAATAATTTTTTATGTCAAAATGGGGGTTGGGAAAAAAGATTTTTTAAAATAAGTGGTTTTAAAATGGTTTTATTTCCGGGGTTTGGGAAAAATGGGTGAAAATCAGGGATTTTAAAAAAATTAAATGATTCATTGATTTTTAAAAGGTAATTTTGTATTTTAATCCCAAAATTTTTTTTTTGTTTTTAGCAAAGGGTTAAATTTTAAAAAATGGGGGTTTAAAGATCGAGGGTTTTATTCCCGGGGAGTGTAAAAGAGTTTTGGGAAAAGGAGTTTTGTGGGAAAAAATTTTTGATCCTTTGGGTTTTAAAAATCTTTTTATATTTTGTTTCCCGGGGAAAAAAAAAAAGGGGGGTTTTTTAAAAATTTTTATGTAAACCCTTTTAATTTTTTTATTTCCCCAAAAAGTTAAAATAAATAAGTTTTAAACAGGGGGGGATTTATAAAACGGGGGAGGTTTTTTAAAATTCTTAAATTTTTGTTAAAAAGGGGGTTAAAATTATAAAAGGTTACAAATTGGGGTTTGGTTTTTAAGTAATGGGTTATTTAAATTTTTTTGTTTAACCCGGTTGGAATTTAAATTTTTTGTCAAAATGGTTGTGAGAAAGTAAAAGGGGGGCATAAAGGAATGGGGGATTTTTGGGGGGAAAGGGTTAAAAGTTTTCTTATTTGATTATTATAAAGGGTTTTTTCAAAATTTTTGTTTTTTAAAAGGTTGGGATTCAAAGATTGGGGTTAATAGGGGTGATGAAAAAATGGAGGTTTTTAAAAAATGGGGTGATGGAAAATGTTTGGGTTGTTCGAGTTGGGGAATTTAAATTTAAATTTTGTCCGGGTTGTATGTAAGTGTGTTGTTAAAAAAAGGGGAAATTTTAAACAAAGGGGGATTTAAAAAGGGGGGAAAAAAGGGGTTTTTCCCTTTTTGGGTTAAGTAAAATTTTTAAATTAATGGGGTGGTTTTAAAAAAAATTTATTTTTTTATATGTACCCCCTTTTTAGGGGAAAAAGGAAATTATGGGGTGTATTTAAACAAATTTGGGGGTATTAAAAAAAATGGTAAAAAGAGGGGGAAAAAAAATAAGGGGGATGTTAAAATTTAAGTGTTTGGATATAAAACCAAAAGGGACTCCAAAAGTTATACCCCTTTGGGGAAATTTTAAAAAGGGGATCCCCGAAACGTGTTTAAAAAAAATGGGTTTAAAAATTTTTTTGGGAAAAGGGGTTAAAACCGGGGAAAATTCCCAAATGGGAATTAAAGGGAAAAAAAAAAAAGGGGGGGCCCAAAAAGTTTGGGTGTTGCGGGTGGAAATTTTTTGCATTTTAAAAATCCGGGGGTTTTTTTAAAGTATGGTTTTTTGAGGTTTGGTTTAAAAAACAGTGGGGGCAAAAATTTTGGGTTTTTTAAAAGGGTTTGGTAAAAATTTGGGTTTTAAATAAAGTTTTTTAAAAATTAATTTTTGTTCTTTGGGAGATGGGGGGGAAAACGGGGGTTTTTTTTTATTTAGGGTGGGCATAAAAAGGGGTGAGTCAAAAAGGGTTTTGTAAAATTTTAAATTGTGTATACAAAATTTAAAAAAAGGGGAAAAAAATGGTAAAAATTTTTAAAAAATTTTTTTGGGGTCAAAAAGCGGAAAAAAGGGGTTTTGGGTTTTTTAAAGGTGATAAATGTTTTATAAAATTTTTATGTAGATGGATTTGGTTCATTAAAAGGTGAACAAAAGGGTGGGGTTTTTAAGGGGTGTGAGTAAATGTTGTGGTAAATGATGCCAAAAAAAAATTAAAAATTTTTATGGGAATGGTTTTTAGGGAAAAAATTTAACCCTTTTAAATGTCACAAAAATTTTGTTGAATCCCAATAATGGATGGGGAAAAAGGGTTAAAAAATGGGGAAACTTTGTATTAAAAAATTTTATAGATATTACGTGGAAAATCTAAACATGTGAAATGCACAAAAATGGTTAAGAACAAATGGATTTTTTTAAAAAGGGCCCAAAAATGGGGGTGATTTACACAAAGGGGGAATAAAATTCAAGTAGATTAACCTAAATGGGTTTAAGGGCAGGGTTTTTTCATTTAAAATGGATTTTTTATTGAGTGGAAAAAAATTTTGTTTTCACAAAAGTGTTTATTCAAATTGGTTTACAAAAATGGTTGATGTTTGAATAATGGTGGGGGTAAAAACCCTTTTTATTAAAAGGTTTTACAATTTTTTAAATTTTTTGGGGGGAAAATTTTTTTAAAATGTAATTTCAAACCCAAATTTGGGGAAAAAAAAAGTTGGACAAATTAAAGGGTTTTAAAAAAAAATTTTATTCCCAAAAAGGGGTGATTTAAACAATGAAATTTTTTTTATAATTTTAAAATTTTTGGGGTTATTCATTTAAATTGGGGGGAACCAAAAGGGGTGGTTTTTAAAAGTGGAGGTAAAGAGTGTTTTTTGAAAAAATTTTGGAAAAATTTTTTTTTTAAAAAAGGGGAATCTTAAAAATGGATAAAAAAAACCTTTTGGGGGTTAGAAAAGGGTTTTTTAACAGATACCGGGGGGGGAAAAATTAGAAAAGTTGGGTTTTAAACCGGTTTATTCCCAAAAATTTTAAAAAAAAAAATTTTTAATTCAAAAAGGGTGTGAAACCTAAGGGGAAACTAAAAAGGGGGGAGATAAAAAGGGGTTTTTCCCAAAAAGGGGGGATTTAAAAAAAAAATTCAAAAAGGGGTGTTTAAAAAGTGGTGTGTGTCAAAGAAAGGGGTAATTTCAAAGGGTTTCCCCAAGGATTTGCCCAAAAAGTGTGATGTCAAATTTAGGGTTGGTGGGAAAAAGGGGTTTTATTTTAGGTGTGTTTTTTATTGATCATTTAAAAATTTTTTTGATCATTATTAAAATTTGGGTTTAAAATTCGGGTTTTTTGTATTTTAAAAAATTTTTTTTTAAAAGTGTTTGGGAAAAGAAAATTTTTAACAAATTTTGTTATTTAAAAATTGGGTTATTTAAATTTGTTTTTTTGGTTTGGGGGTATAATTGGGTTTAAAAAGGTTTAATGTTTCGGGGGATTTTAGGTGGGGTTTATTATTGCAAAAAATGGGTTTTCCAAAAGGGTTTTGGGGGTTGGGTGGGTTTATTATAAATTTTTTTCATGGGTGGTGATTAAAAATTTTGAGTATAAAGGGGGCCAAAAATTTTTTAAATGTAATTTAGTGGGTGTGAATAAAACTGGGCATAAAGGTTTTTAAAAAATAAAGGGTGTGGGTTTTTTAAAAATAAATGGTTAAAAAACAAAGGGAAAAGTTTGCCCCGAGGGTTTTAAAAATGTTTTTTAAATTTTAATCAGGGTTTGATCCGAAATAAAAATGAAAAAAAAGTTGATGTTTTTGGGAAAAGGGATTTAAAAAGGGGGGAAAATTTTCCCCTTTCGGGTTAAAAAATGGGGGAAAAAAGGGGGAAAACCCCCCAAAAAGGGGGGCAAAAGGGGGGGGTGATTCTGGGTTTTGGTTTAAAAAAAATGGGGTGATTGTAAGGGGGAAAAAAAATTGGAGTGGAAAATAAATTTTGGGGGGTGGGGTAAAATTTTGGGAAAAAAAGGGGGTTTTTTGAGTGGGGGAAACACCAATTTTTGGATTTTTTTTTTTTGTTAAAAAGGGAAAAGGGGATTGAAAGGGAAAAATTTTGTATTAATTTGGGTTTTTTTTAAAAAAAAGTTGGGGGATAAGGGGGTTTTTTAAGGAGTGGATGGTTTTTTCCTAAAAGGGGTGATTTTAAAAATGGAAGTAAAAGGTTAATTTTAATAATTTTGTGATTCAAATTGGTAAAAAAGGTTGGGGTTTTGAAGATTGCCTTAGTGGAAAAAAAGGGTTGGGGGCAAAATTTTTGTGATTTTGCTGTGAAAAAAGTAAAATGTTTAAACTTTAATTGTTGATAAAATTTGTTTGGTTAAATGGGTTTTTTCTAAAGGGGATAGTTTTTTATGTGGTTTATGCAAATGGGCTTTGGGTTTTTAAAAAAAAATGGGGTTTTTAAAAGGGGAAAAAATTTAAAGGGGAAATTAAAGGTTGTGTAGGGAAAAAAAATTTGTGCAAATTGGGTTTGGGTTTAAATTTAAAAATAAAAACCCGGGTTAAAAAACCCCGTGGGGGAATTTTAAAAATGGGTTTTTGGCATAAGTGGAAAACAGAAAAAAGGTTAAGAAAAATTTGTTAAAAAAACCCTATTGGTTGGATTTAAATGGTTTTTATAAACCAAAATGGTTCCAAAAAAAATGTTGAAAAATAATTTTTTCTTTTTGGCCTTTTGGGGTTTTTTGGGGGATTAAAAACTGGGTTTTTTTAAATTTAAATTTGGATTAAAAGGGATGGGATGGGGGGGTATAAAAATTGATGTTTTAAAAAGGGGGTTTTTAAATATTTTGTTTTTAAAAAGTGGGTGGACCCCAGTGAAAGGGTGTCAAAAAAGGGTTTAAAATTAAAATGTGGGAAAAAACTTGAAAATTTTGGGCAAAAAGTTTTTAAAAAAAAATTTGTGGCCCAAAAAAGGGTTTTAAAATTTAAAGGGGTTAAATAAATTTTTGAGGGCATATTTTATTCTTTTTTGGGGAAAAAAGGGGTTGTTTTTAACTGGGTTGAGCCCCGGGGGAAAATGATTATAATTTTTTTTTCAAATTTTTTTTTTTAAAAAAGGTTTTTAAAAAAATAAAGGGGTGTTTATGGAAATTTTTGAGGTAAAATGGAAAAAAAAAATTTTTTTAATCAAAATTTTGAGTTTAAAAATTTTTTTTTTTGGGTTTAAAATAAAGTGGCCCCCAAAAGTGGTTTTAAAAATTTTAAAATTAAAAAGGGTGGGGTTTTTAAAATAAGGTGGTTTTTTATTGGATGGGAAAGTGGTTTTTTGTCAATATAATTTTTTCCCGTGTTGGGATTCTAAATTTGGGGAAAAAAAAATGAATTTAAGGGGGTGGGTTTTTTGGGGGGATTCAGGGGATGTTTTAAGGAAAATAATTTTGGGGTTTTGGTTTTTATGTAAAAGGTAGGTTTTAGGGTTGGAATTGGGGTTTAAATTTTTAAAATAAATTTACTTTTTTTTGGGGACAAAATTTGTGCGTGTTAGGGGGAAAGGAAATTTTTTTTTTTTTGGGTTTGGGGCCTTTTTTTGGGTTACAAATGGTTTTTTAAATTTTTAAAGGGGTTTATTTAAAGAAAGGGTTCCAATAGGGTTTAAAAAAAAATGGGGTTTTTTTTTTTGGTTGGGGCATAATTTTTTTAAATTTGGGGGGGGGTTTTTTAAATTTTGTTTAAAAAATTTTTATATTTGGAAATCCTAAAAAGGGTTAATTTAACAGTGGGGTTAGGGGTTTTTTAAAAAAAAATTTTTATATTTAAATTGGGGGATGAAAAAAGGGGGAAAAAAGTGAAATCAAAAGGATATTCTGAGGGGTGATTTAAAAATTGGGAAAAAAAAAGTGATGGATGCCGATAAGGGTTATGTAAAAAAGGGGGGGGGGGAGCAAAAAAGTTTTTTTAAAAAGGGGTTTTATGGGGCCCCTTTGGGGGGGGATTTAAAAGGGGGTGATTCAAAAAGTTGGATGGGAAAAAGGGTGGGGAAATTTTAAAAAAGGGGATTAAAAAAGGGGGGTGGAAAAGGGAAAAAATTCCGGGGTTTTTGTGTTTAAAATGGGGGTTATTAAAAAAGGGGGGGGAAAAAACCCCTTTGGTTTATTTTGGGGGGGAACTAAAGGGGGGAAAATTTTCGTTTGATGGAAAAAAAGGGGGGTTTTTTTAAAAAATGTTTTTAAAGGGGGGGAAAAAAGGGGTTTGTAGTATTAATTTTTAAAAATTTAATTTGATGGAGTTTAAAAACTTTGTTTATAATTTTTTTATCTAAAGGGTGGGAAATTTCTTTAAATTTTGGATTAAATGGGTTTTATAAATTTAAAAATTTAAAAAATTTAAAAAAAATATGTGTTTCATAAAGGATATGTTAACAAATGGGGGATAAATATGGGTGTTAAATTAATAAAGTATACATAAAAGTGGTTTAATTTTTGGGTTTTAAGTAATTTTGTTTAAAATCAAGGTTTTCCCCAAAAAAATTTGATTAAAAGGTTGTTATAAGGTTTTATGGTTTTTAAATTTGTAAAAGGAATGGTTTATGCAAAAATGTGTGAGTTTTGTTTGGGGGTTTTTTTAAAATTGATGTTATGTGGATTAAAAAAATTGGGGGGTTTTTCAAAAACGGTTTAAAAGGGGGATTAAAAAGTGGTATAATAAGATGGGGATTTCCCCTTTGGGGGAAAATAAAATTTTTGATAAAAGTGGGTGGGATTTAGGGAAATTTTTGTTAAACCTTTAAGGGAAAAAAAAAAGGAAATAAAAAGGGGGTTTTGTTTAAACCAAAGGTGATAAATGGATTTCCCCGGGGGTTTAAAAAAATTAAAAGGGTTAAAAAAGGTTTGGGAAAGGTGGGTTTTCATTAAAAAAAAAATTAGGGGTTTTTTTTTTATTTTTGGGTTTAAAAACAAATTTTTTGCCCCAAAAAAAGGGGATTAAAAAATTTTTTTAAAAAGGGGTTAAAAGAGGTGGAGAAAAAAATATGATGTGAGATGTTAATTTTTTTTTTTTTTTTTTTTTTTTTTTTTTTTTTTTTTTTTTTTTTTTTTTTTTTTTTTTTTTTTTTTTTTTTTTTTTTTTTTTTTTTTTTTTTTTTTTTTTTTTTTTTTTTTTTTTTTTTTTTTTTTTTTTTTTTTTTTTTTTTTTTTTTTTTTTTTTTTTTTTTTTTTTTTTTTTTTTTTTTTTTTTTTTTTTTTTTTTTTTTTTTTTTTTTTTTTTTTTTTTTTTTTTTTTTTTTTTTTTTTTTTTTTTTTTTTTTTTTTTTTTTTTTTTTTTTTTTTTTTTTTTTTTTTTTTTTTTTTTTTTTTTTTTTTTTTTTTTTTTTTTTTTTTTTTTTTTTTTTTTTTTTTTTTTTTTTTTTTTTTTTTTTTTTTTTTTTTTTTTTTTTTTTTTTTTTTTTTTTTTTTTTTTTTTTTTTTTTTTTTTTTTTTTTTTTTTTTTTTTTTTTTTTTTTTTTTTTTTTTTTTTTTTTTTTTTTTTTTTTTTTTTTTTTTTTTTTTTTTTTTTTTTTTTTTTTTTTTTTTTTTTTTTTTTTTTTTTTTTTTTTTTTTTTTTTTTTTTTTTTTTTTTTTTTTTTTTTTTTTTTTTTTTTTTTTTTTTTTTTTTTTTTTTTTTTTTTTTTTTTTTTTTTTTTTTTTTTTTTTTTTTTTTTTTTTTTTTTTTTTTTTTTTTTTTTTTTTTTTTTTTTTTTTTTTTTTTTTTTTTTTTTTTTTTTTTTTTTTTTTTTTTTTTTTTTTTTTTTTTTTTTTTTTTTTTTTTTTTTTTTTTTTTTTTTTTTTTTTTTTTTTTTTTTTTTTTTTTTTTTTTTTTTTTTTTTTTTTTTTTTTTTTTTTTTTTTTTTTTTTTTTTTTTTTTTTTTTTTTTTTTTTTTTTTTTTTTTTTTTTTTTTTTTTTTTTTTTTTTTTTTTTTTTTTTTTTTTTTTTTTTTTTTTTTTTTTTTTTTTTTTTTTTTTTTTTTTTTTTTTTTTTTTTTTTTTTTTTTTTTTTTTTTTTTTTTTTTTTTTTTTTTTTTTTTTTTTTTTTTTTTTTTTTTTTTTTTTTTTTTTTTTTTTTTTTTTTTTTTTTTTTTTTTTTTTTTTTTTTTTTTTTTTTTTTTTTTTTTTTTTTTTTTTTTTTTTTTTTTTTTTTTTTTTTTTTTTTTTTTTTTTTTTTTTTTTTTTTTTTTTTTTTTTTTTTTTTTTTTTTTTTTTTTTTTTTTTTTTTTTTTTTTTTTTTTTTTTTTTTTTTTTTTTTTTTTTTTTTTTTTTTTTTTTTTTTTTTTTTTTTTTTTTTTTTTTTTTTTTTTTTTTTTTTTTTTTTTTTTTTTTTTTTTTTTTTTTTTTTTTTTTTTTTTTTTTTTTTTTTTTTTTTTTTTTTTTTTTTTTTTTTTTTTTTTTTTTTTTTTTTTTTTTTTTTTTTTTTTTTTTTTTTTTTTTTTTTTTTTTTTTTTTTTTTTTTTTTTTTTTTTTTTTTTTTTTTTTTTTTTTTTTTTTTTTTTTTTTTTTTTTTTTTTTTTTTTTTTTTTTTTTTTTTTTTTTTTTTTTTTTTTTTTTTTTTTTTTTTTTTTTTTTTTTTTTTTTTTTTTTTTTTTTTTTTTTTTTTTTTTTTTTTTTTTTTTTTTTTTTTTTTTTTTTTTTTTTTTTTTTTTTTTTTTTTTTTTTTTTTTTTTTTTTTTTTTTTTTTTTTTTTTTTTTTTTTTTTTTTTTTTTTTTTTTTTTTTTTTTTTTTTTTTTTTTTTTTTTTTTTTTTTTTTTTTTTTTTTTTTTTTTTTTTTTTTTTTTTTTTTTTTTTTTTTTTTTTTTTTTTTTTTTTTTTTTTTTTTTTTTTTTTTTTTTTTTTTTTTTTTTTTTTTTTTTTTTTCATATGATGTCATACATATAGTGGGTTGATATCACACATATTGCACGTGTGATATAATCAACACATTGTAAGTTTTGACGCAGCCACAGTGGATGCGATGTCAGATATACTGTGTGTGACGACAGGATTACAGAGGGTGTGATGTCATAGAGTGCTGTGACGTCATACAGAGTGAATGTGATGTCATATGTAGTTCATATGATGTCATACATTTTGTGGCTGTGATATCATGCAAATAATGGGGCTTATATCATCGATAATATCGGTGTGATGACTCACATACTGTGGAAGTGCTGTCAGATAGAGTGGCTATGATGTGAGACAGAGTAGTTCTTTTGTGATAAACAGAGTGTTGTGATGTCATAAAGCCTGTGTCTGATGCCGTGTATAGTGCATAAAGTGCCATGCCTATAATATGTGTGATATAATACATACAGTTTGTGTTATATCACTGATACAGTCGGTGTGACAACACAAATACAGATACGGAGGGTGTGATGTCAGATATACTGTTTGTATCGTCTCAACACCGTGTGTTTGATGTCAAATATATTTAATATAGATTCACAAACCAAGTGGGTGTGACGTTACAGATAATGTGGCTGTGATGTCTGAGGTATAGGGGATGAGATGTCATAAACCGTGGATATGATGTCACATATAGGAGATCTGCTGTCATCAATGCAGTGGCTGGATGATGTCGTAAATGCTGAGGATTGATGTCATAAAGTGTGAATGTGATGTCATGTAGAGTGTGTATGTTGTCATAGGTATGCCAAGTGTGATGATTTCCATACTTGTGATGTCATCTATACAGAGTTTGTGACGACACAGATACAGTGGCTGTGATGTCAAATATAGTGTGTGAGATGTCAGGTAGAGACGGTGTGGTGTCATGAAAGCAGTATGAGTGATATCATATATATTGGATATGATGTCATCAATATACTGGGTGTGATGTCATTCATTTAGTTGTCTGATGTCATAAAGAGTTCATGTGATTTCATGCATACTGAATATGATGTCCTAACTAGAGTGTGAGTGATGTCATACAGAGAGTGTGTACGGTATAATTGATACACTGGGTCTGATGACACAGATACCGTGGAGGTAGTGTCAGATATAGTGGGTGAGATGGCAGATATAACGTTTGTGTTGTCTTGTGAGTGTGGTCATGTATAGTGTGTGTGATGTCATGAATGCACTGGATGTAATGTGATGACTACAGTGGTGTGAGTTTATAAAGAATGGATGTGACCATATCTATAGTGAAATAATATGTCATATAAAACATGGGTGTGATGTCATACACACAGCTGGTCAGAGGTCATCAATAGGGTGGATTCAATGACAGATATACTGGGAGTGATGTCATGAGTGCAGTGCATGTGATGTCATAAATAATCTGTGATGTCATAAAATGTGAATGCCATGCCCTATAGAGTGTATATGATGGTATACATGTAGTGGGTGTGAGGTCATACATACAAAGTGTGTGATATCATCGAAAGAGTGAGTGTGATGACACAGATACAGAGGCTGTGATGTTAAAAATATAGTGAATGTGATGTCATATACAACGGTCATGATGTCGTCTTACGTAGCGCATGAGATCTCATAAACACAATTGGTGTAACATTCTCAATACAGTGGATGTGATGACCCAGATACAGTGGATACAATGTCAAACAGAGTGGGTGTGATGACCTAGAAACTGTGTTTTGCTGTCATAAACTGAGGATGAGATGTCTTGTATGGGGCAAAATTGCCCTACATATGGCGAGTGTGATGTCATGCAAAGAGTGGGCGTGATATCAGTGGAGAGGTTGTGATGGCGAAGAAACAGTGGGGGCAATGTCTGGTACAGTGGGTGTGATGTCATGCCTGACGTGGATGTGGCAAAATAAATTCTGCGGTTTGATGTGATAGAGTGGATACCATGTCTTCTGAAGTGCAAATGATGTCATATGTATGCCGAGTGGGGTGTCAACAACACACAGTGTTGTGATGTCATACATTATGGGGTTATGCTGTCATAAAGAGAGTGGATAGCAAGTCACACGTATACTGGCTGTGATGTGAATATATAGAGTGTTTGTGATATCAATGGTAGAATGGGTGTGATAACGTGAGGTCAGATATAGTTTATGTGATGTCAGGTATTGTGGACTTGATGTCATAAACAAAGTACTGTGAGGTCATAAAGAGTGGATGTGATGTCATATGTAGTACGTATGATGTCATACATATAGTGGTTGTGATATCATACATACACTGGGTTAGATGAAATTGGTACATTACATGTGTTGAGACAGATACAATGCGTGTGATGTCAGACATAGTGGCGGTGAAGTTACAAATGTTTGTGTTGTTATAAGACTGCATGTGATGCCATATAAAGTGGATATGTCATAAGCATGGATTGTGTGATGCCATAGATAGCGTCATTGTGTGATGTCACATATATAGTGAATGTGATATCATACAGAGTAGATGACATGTCATATCGTCTATAGTGTGTGTGATGTCATGAATAGAGTGCATGTGATGTCATAAATACTAAGGATTGTTGTCATAAAGTGTGGATATGATGTCATGTGTAGTGCATATGATGGCATATATATGCCACCCGTGAACTCTTACACAGTTGGTGTGAAGTCGTCCACAAAGTGGGTTTGATGACATCCACAGTGAATGTGATGGCAGTTTATATCGGGTTTCAAGATAGATAGAGAGCTTGTGTAGTCATAAACACATTGTGAGTGAGATCATATACAGTGGATATGATGTCATAAACATAGTGAGTGCCATGACAGACAAACAATGGTATAATGACATCAAGAGTGGATTTGATGTCATATAAAGTGCCTATAGTGCATACATGCAGTGGGTGTGATTTCACACGGACATAGGGTGTAATATAATCATTCAAGTAAGTGTGATTACACCGATATAGTGGGTGTGATGTAGGATACAGTGGTTGTCTTGTCATTCATACACCATGTGAGATGTCATATATGCTACTGAGTATGATGTGAAAAACATAGTACTTGTCTTGTGTCACATGTTACAGTGTCTGTGATGTCACACAAGTGTATGTGTATGTGATGTCATAAACAGTGATGTGATGTTATGAATAGAGTGGATGGATGTCATGAATACAGTCTGTGATGTCATAAAGAGTGGTGTGTGATGTCACATAGAGTTTTCATATGATGTCATACATACGAGTGTGTTTGATATCACACATATTGCACCTGTGATATAATCAACACATTGTAAGTTTTGACTGCAGGCCACAGTGGATGCGATGTCAGATATACTGTGTGTGACGACAACAGGGAATTACAGAGGTGTGTGATGTACCATAGAGTGTCTGTGGACTCATACAGAGTGAATGTGATGTCATATGTAGATTCAGTATGAATGTCATACAGTTTTGTGTGCTGTGATATCATGCAAATAATGGGGCTTATATCATCGATAATATCGGTGTGATACTCACATACTGTGGAAGTGCTGTCACCTGATAGAGTGGCTACTGATGTGAGACAGATAGATTCTATGTCTGTGATAACAGAGTGTTGTGATGTCATAAAGCCTTTGTGTCTGATGCGTGTATAGTGCATAAAGTGCCATGCCTATAGTATGTGAGATATATAATACATACAGTTTGTGTTTATATCACTGATACAGAGGATGTGACACAGTCAAATACAGATACGGAGGGTGTGATGTCAGATATTACTGTTTTGTATCGTCTCAACACCTGTGTATGTTTGATGTCAAATATATTTAATATAGGTTCATAACAAACTCAAGTGGGTTGTGACGTTGTGCAGATAATGTGGCTGTGATGTCTGAGGTATATGGGATAGATGTCATAAACCGTGGATATGATGTCACATATAGGAGATCTGATGTCATCGAATGCAGTGGCTGGATGTCGTTTGTAAATGCTGAGGATTGATGTCATAAAGTGTGAATGTGATGCCATGTTATGAGTGTGTATGTTGTCATAGGTATGCCAAGTGTGATGATTTGCCCATACTTGTGATGTCATCTATACAGAAACACAGTTTGTGTCATCTGTGTGGACGACAGATGATACAGTGGCTGTGATGTCAAATATAGTGTGTGAATGTCAGGTAGAGACGGTGTGGTGTCATGAAAGCAGTATGTGTGAATATCATATATATTGGATATGATGTCATCAATATACGTGGTGTGATGTCATTCATTTAGTGTCTGATGTCATAAAGAGTTTCATGTGATTTCATTGCATACTGAATATGATGTCCTAACTAGAAGTGTGAGTGATGTCATACAGAGAGTGTGTACGGTATAATTGATACACTGGGTCTGATGACACAGATACCGTGGAGTAGTGTCAGATATAGTATGGTGAGATGGCAGATATATAACGTTGTGTTGTCCTTGTGATGTGTGTCATGTAGAGTGTGTGTGATGTCATGAATGCTCTGGATGTAATGTGATGACTACAGTGGTGTGTGATTTATAAGAGAATGGATGTGACCATATCTATAGTGTGAATAAATATGTCATATAAAAACATGGGTGTGATGTCATAAACACACAGCTGGTCAGAGGTCATTCAATAGGTGGATTCAATTGACAGTATATACTGTCAAATTAAAGGAGTGATGTCATGAGTGCAGTGCATGTGATGTTCCATAAATAATCTAGTGTGTGATTTCATAAAATGTGAATGCCATGCCCTATAGAGTGTATAGTGATTATTACCATTACATGGGTGTGATGTCTATACAGACAAAGTGGTGATATATCATCGAAAGAGTGAGTGTGATGATGAAACAGATACAGAGGCTGTGATGTTAAAAATATAGTGAATGTGATGTGTCATATACAACGGGTCATGATGTCGTCTTATACGTACGCATGAAGATCTCATAAAACACTCTTTTTGTAACATTCTCAATACAGTGGATGTGATGACCCAGATACAGTGGATACAATGTCAAAGGCATGATTGTGGGTTTGATGACTAGATAATGGTGTGTTTTGCTGTCATAAACTGAGAATGAGATGTCTTGTATGGGCAAAAATTGCCCTACATTATGTGCGAGTGTGAAGTCATGTCATAAGACTGTGGGCGTGGTGGATATATCAGTGAGAGGTTGTGATGCGAAGAAACATGTTGGGGGCAATGTCTGGTACAGTGTTGTGTAGATGTCATTGCCTGACGCGGATGTGGTACAAAAATAAATTCTGCGGTTTGATAAGTGAATTAGAGTGATACCATGCTATCCTGAAGTGCAAATGATTCAATTATCCGAGTGGTGTCAACAACACACTGTTTGTGATGTCAAACATTATGTTATGCTGTCATAAAGATAGTGATAGCAATCACACGTATACTGGCTGTTGTGATAGAATAAGTGTTTGTGATACAATGTAGAATGGGTGTATAACGTGAGCTGATATATTTCTATGTGATTCAGTATTGTACTTATTCATAAACAAAGTACGTGAGGTCATAAAGAGTGATGTGAGATGTCATATTATACGTATTGGTCATACATATATGTTGTGATATCATACAACACTGATTAGATGGACCTTTGGTACATTTGTTTTAAACCATGTTTTGAGTCAGAATACAAATGCTGTGATTCAACATATGCGTGAAGCTACAAAATGTTAGTTTTGTTATAAAAGCCGCATGTGATGCATATAAAATGAATGTCATAAGGCCATGTGACTTCGTGTGATCGCCACAGATAGGAGCGTCATTGTGTCGTATGTCACATATATAGTAGAATGTGATATCATAGCAGATAGCCATGGAACTATCGTCATACTGTCTTCATATACCTGTGCTTGCATGGTCATGCAACCTCACAAGTGCATAGTGATAGTCCATAAATAACTAAGTTTATTGTCGTATGTTCATGAAATAGTGGGATAATGATGTGCATTGTGTAGTGCATATGATGGCATTTATATGCCACCTCTGGAACTCTACACAATTGCGTGTGAATGCTTCGTCCTTCTCCACAAAGTAGGGTTGATTATGACAATCGCACTAGAGTGATGTGAGGCAGTTATAACTGTGTTTCAAGGATATGAATAGAGAGCATTTGTGTAGTCATAAGCACATTGTGAGTGAGATCATTACATTGGAGTAAGATGTCATACAACGTGAGTGTGTGCTGTTTGGCAGTGACAGACAAACATGGCTTATGACAATCCAAGTGATAGAGGGAGTGTGATGGTTTGAGTATATGTGGGGGCTAGGAACCTCATATATATCTACATATACAGACCGGTTCTGTTCTTACGACCGGGACATAGCTGTGTAAATATAATCATTCGAAGTAAGTGTGATACATGATTACATACACGATATAGCAGTGGGTGTGAATGTCAGGATACTATGAGTTGTCTTGTCATTCATAAACACAACCATGTCATATGAATGTACATATATACTGAGTATGGATGTGAAAAAAACATAGATGATATACAGTCTTGTCACATTTATATTTAAGGCAGAGCAGTCAAAGTGCTGTTGATGTCACAAGTCGCGCTAATCGCGTTATTGTGATGTCATTATAACAGGTGATGTGATGTTGATGGAACTAGAGGTGGATGGGATCGTCACTGGAATACATGTCATTGTAGTGATGATCATAAAATGAAGTGGGTGTGATGTCACTATAGAATTCATCATGATAGTCATAGCAAATACGTGGGTTGATATACACACATATTGGCACGTGTTGATATAATCAACCAATCATTGTAGAGTTTTGGACTGGCAGCCGACAGTGCTGATGCGAATTGTCAGACGCTCGCTCACGCGCGCAGCGCGTTGCGCACGACAGGGATTACAGAGGCGTGAGATGTCATGAGAGTGCTAGGTGACAGTCTCATACAGATTGAATGTGATGTCATATGTTAAGTTCATATTGATGTCTACATCACATCAAATTGATGGCTGTGATATCATGACACTCAACTAAGGGGTGGGGTTATATCATCGATAATATCGGCTGGATGACTACCCCACATACTGTGTGAAGATGTGCTGTCAGATATAGAGCATATAGGGCTATGATGTGAGACAGACCAGAAGCATAGTTCCATATTAAAACTGTCAGTTCTTGTGAATAAAACCGATAGTGTTTTCGTAGGTGATTTTGTTCATTAAAGCCTGTTGGTTCTGATGCCGATTCGTGTTAATTTAGTGGCCATAAAGTGCGTCATGCCTATAATATGTGTTGGAATATAATACATACAGTTTGCGTTATAGTAACTGTTACAGACGGTTGTGATGACACAAATACACGATAAACAGGAGGGTGTGATTGTCAGATATACTGTTTGTATTCGTCTCAACACCGTGTGTTTGATGTCAAATATATTTAATATAGATTCACAAACCAAGTGGGTTGACGTTACAGATAATGTGGCTGTGATGTCTGAGTATAGGGGATAGATGTCATAAACCGTGGATATGATGTCACATATAGGAGAAACTGCTGTCATCAATGCAGTGGGTGGGATGTCGTAAATGCTGAGGATTGATGTCATAAAGTGTGAATGTGATGTCATGTAGAGTGTGTATGTTGTCATAGGGATGCCAAGTGTGATGATTTCCATACTTGTTTATGTCATCATACAGAGTTTGTGACGACACAGATACAGTGGCTGTGATGTCAAAAAATAGTGTGTGAGATGTCAGGTAGAGACGGTGGGTGTCATGAAAGCATATATGATATCATAAATTTTTGGGTATGAGTCATCAAATACTGGGGGTGATTCTTCTTTAGTTGTTGAGTCATAAAAGTTTATTGTTTTTATGCATACGAATATATGTCCTAACAAGTGTGAGTGATGTCATACAGAGAGTGGTACTATAATTGTACACGGGGGCGATACACAGATACCGTGGGGGGTATGTCAAAATATGGTGAATGGCAGATATAACTTTTGTTGTCTTGTGAGTGTGGGCATGTTAAAAGGTGTGGATGTCATGAATGCACTGGATGTAAATTTATGACTACGTGGTGGAGTTTTTAAAGAATGGAATTTACCAAACTATAGTAATAAAATCATAAAAAACTGGGTTTTATGTCTCACACAGCTGTCAGGTCATCAATAGGGGGGATTCAAAACAGAAACGGGATGATGTCATGAGTGCATGCATGTATGTCATAAAAAATCTGGATGTCATAAAATGGAAGCTGCCCCATAGAGTGTAATGATGGTATACATTTAGGGGTGTGAGGGCATACATACAAAGTGTGTGATAATCGAAAGAGTGAGTGTATGACACAGTACAGAGGCTGGATGTTAAAAAAAAGTGAATTGATGTCTATACAACGCATGAGTCGTCTTACTACGCATGAGAACTCATAAACACAATTGGGGGTAAAATTCCAAAACAGGGATTATACCCAAACAGTGGATCAATTCAAACAAGGGTGTGAGACCTAGAAAATGTTTTTGCTTCTAAAAAGAGGGTAGATGTCTTGATGGGGCAAAATTTCCCTACATATGGCGAATGGATGTCATGCAAAGAGTGGGCGTGATATCAGTGGGGAAAGGTTGGGGGCGAAGAAAAATGGGGGGAAGTCTGGTACAGTGGTTGATTTTAGCCTACGGATTGGCAAAATAAATTCGCGTTGAGTGATAGAGTGGATACCATGTCTCTGAAGTGCAAAAGATTCAAAAGTATGCCGAGTGGGGTGTCAACAACACACATGTTGGATGTCATACATTATGGGGGTTTTGCTTCATAAGAGAGTGGGTACAAGTCCACACTATACTGGCGTGATGTGATATATAAGTTTGGATACAATGTAGAATGGGGGTATAACGTTTAGGTCAGATATAGTTAATGTGAGTCAGTATTGGACTTGATGTCATAAACAAGAAAATGTGGTCATAAAGGTATGGAAAAACTAGTAGTCATGATGTCATACATATAGTGGTTTGATATCATACATACACGGGTTAGATGAAATTGGTACATTACAGTGTTGAGACAGAACAATGCGTGGATGTCAGACATATGGGGGTGAAGTTACAAATGGTTTTGTTTTTTAAAGACTGATGTATGCCATATAAAATGGGTATGTCAAAGCATGGATT